>JAZHYW010052830.1:0-13409 GCA_037355805.1 Ixodes ricinus
TCATGTATACAATATTATGGAGGTCACACCAACCACCACGCTCATAAAACACCCGCAAGTTATCTTCCACTCCGATTCTTTGTTCTTTACCCAGTTTCCGGTGGTTCAAGGACATGGTAAATCCACCAGCGTAAAAATATTATAGGAAAAAAATTCCCAAGTACCACGAAGTAGAATATGTCATAAAATATTAATATTTTCTTTTGCAACTTTGAAAATTATTTACGTGCAGTTGACTTCATTTAAACTGTCATATTTTTTTCACATAGCAGGGACTGTTGATTATCCTTTGAAAAGAACAACTTTGAAACAAACTGCTAAGGCTAAATCTACTCTTAAAATACTCCTTTCATGACATTTCAAGCCCTCTATGTGCAGGTGTAGAATTTCCCGGCTCGTTTTGCAGCCAGCTCTTCTATTTATGCCACTCTGTAGATAGGGTTCTACTGATGAGATATTGAATGCCACGCTGGTGGTCCAGTTGCCACCAACATTGCTTTTATTGCAGTTCTTCTAACTTCTACCTCAAAGAAGGCAATATGTAGTTAAGACCACCAGTACTGTGAGATGTATTTCAAGCCTACACCGTGATGCTGCCGATCAGCATCAGCATCTGCTCTTTGGTTGGCGTTGTAATGAATAGTGGACTGCATGCGCAGATGGATACCTGCCTGTCCTTGAGTCAGAGAGATGTGTTTTACGGAGTACGGATCCGTTTTGCTACTGTATGGCTGTGACCAAGCGGTTGCTTCAAACCCTGCGAGCGTCGAGCGACTCCCTGTTTGTCATTTCTGATTAACAGGTCCCTAGGGGCTATGGGGGACAAGACCAAGGATGGGCAAGGCTTCGTGGCAGCCGTGGACGTTGGCAGCACCATGCTGCGCTGCCACATCTACGACGCGGAGGCTGCCATACGAGGTTCGGCAGCCGCCAAGGTGGGACGGTGCCTGCACCCTTCTGCCCCTTCCCCTCTCGCCCAGAACCATGCCGCTAGGCAGGGGAGCGATCATTCATGTCTCAATAAAGACATGTTTTCAGTGTAGATGGTTGAGCGTGTTGGTTTCTAATTTACGATAAGGAGAGGGGGACATTTAAGACAAACAGACAAGACAGGCTTTCGCTTTCAACAAAACGTGCAGTCACTCACTCATTCTCGATGAGCTGCAGCGACTCCGTCGTTCAGACTTTAAGAAAGATGAGGGTCACCGCACTAGCTTACTCTGTTGGCTGCAGTAGGGTCCTTCTCTGCTTCGGAGATTTTGAGGAAGCTTTTCACTACCTGTTGACTCTCATCTTATGGAAAGTGTACCAATTAAAGAGCCTGCTATGTTTTAGGAATAGAAAAAGAACAAAGTCAGTTACTGTAACCCTTTGTACGTCGCATTTGCTGCTTAGATACCATTTAAAGCTCAAGTATTGAGGCAAAGCTACTGTTGTCCTTATAGGAGACACAGCAACTTGCGTGTCGTGCATTCTCCTCGTTATAAGAATGCAGTTAAACACTACCTAACTGGTGTGCACAGCGTGCAAGCGTTGGAGAAGCTGCTAGCTTCTCGAACACTTTGGTTGCTCTGGAAGGCTGCTTCTCCTCAGTTTGTTTGGATGGTGTTTGTGCATCTGCCTAGTTTTCAGGGCAATAAGAAGCTGGAGGTGAAGAGAAAAGGAGTGCAGAAGTCTGGGTCAACACGTATCTAGTTACTACATCGAGCTTAATGCATCTTGTGTAAAAATATTAAAGATGTGCAGGTTTTTATTTCTAGGAACTCATTCCTTTCAAGTTCTGTCTATAGGACACAGAGGAGGCCATAATTTCGTTTCTTGGGAAAAAAAAAAGGAATGAGATTGAATGTTGCAAAATTTTGTTTGTTTGCTAAAAAAAAGATTTATGTATTTAGCTGAAAAACAAGATTAATACCCCATTCACACGGCAGCATAAAGATACATTTAGCTTAGGTCCCTAGCTGAAGGAACCTGTAGTAAACGGCGTTCTTGATCACACGATAAATAAACGAGCACTTTGAAGTTGATGTCGATTGCATTCCTGATAAACCGCGAGAGGAGCACGTGATAAACAATTATTCCTCGAAATCGGTTTGACGCGTAGTTTTTTATTATTATCGTATGTGAAATATCCACAATTAAAACATAAATATTATTTCTGTCTGCTTTTGCAGCGCTTTATTTCTTCGAAGTCTAAGGGCGAACCTAAACGAGTCTTGCTTTAAAATGTCCGGCCCGTATGACCACACTGGCCCTAAATCATCTGCGTTTACGAGTTTGCATTGCGAGGAGGGCGAACTTTTACATGTTTAGCAGCTCCATTTTCTTGCAAAGTTCTCACTGAAGCTAGCGAAACAGTGCCCGGCCGAAACGAACCATGACGGAGTCTCACGGTTCCGCGCCAGTCACGCGATCGAAAGGGATGGACGACGGCGAAGATGAAGGGTCCTGGGCGGGAGGAGTCGGGCGACTCGTCTCCAACCTCGAAAAAGAGCTTGCAGTGGTCCATCGCATTCGGATTCGTAGCAGACATTGTTTTCCACGTGCCACCGCTATTGCTAGTGCTATGCGTTCATTGATTGCTGTATTATTCCGATCACATTTGTGTTCACAATCATTTCATAATTTGATACTTTTATATATTCAATTTGTTATAATGCATTAAACAAGATATATTTATATATCTGTGATATTATTTTGAGTTTAGGTCTGCGGCTGACTCCCTGTAGCTGTTAAGGGGCTCAGCTTGAGCTCCTTTAACACAGAGCTCCCTTAGCGAAAGGGGACCTCTAATGCGCCGTGTGATCACGATCTCCAGTTCCCTTTACTACAGGTACCTGTACTAAAGGTACCTTTACACTGCCGTGTGATTTGGGTATTAGACATTATATAAACCATTGATTTCCATGGCAAAAAAAGAAAACATTATTGATGACGTTAAATCTAAATTGCTTGTATCGAAAATCATCTTGTGTGAAAAATAATGTTAATGAATTCTGGGCTCTTGTTGTCTTAAATTGTGGATACATAGCAGCAGTGTTGGATAAAGTACTCCGAAAATGTAGTTCACGTAAAGTACCAAGTAAATGAGAGGTTATGTAGTTCAGGTAGAGTAGTAGTAAGTACACCTTGCACAGTGTACTTGAAGTACCTACCATAAATACGATTGATTATAATGCAATTAAATGCAAAGGTGCAAGAAATCATCATAAATACAATGTACTTTCAAAGTAAAGTACAAGTACTTTCTAACAGTATCTTTCATGATGCCAATTATGTATCTTATACAGTGTCTTTTAATGTGAAACATTCTTTGGCTAAGTGCTTGGCATTTCGTGAAACCCAAAAGTGAAGCCTGGATAAATGCGTGGCCGCGAGGCTCGACATTGATTGGTTGATGGGTGGGAGAGGAGGAGTGAGGTGCTCGACGCTGATTGGTTGATGGGTAGGAGAGGAGGAGTGAGGTGCTCGACACTGATTGGTTGATGGGTGGGAGAGGAGGAGTGAGGTGCTCGACGCTGATGGTTAACGGGGAGGTCATGTGACCAGGGGTAAAGTGAGGAGGAGGGGGTGGTGAGGTGAGAGAGGAGGAGTGGGCTAGAAGGTTCTGGAAGGTCACCAGGCTTATCATTTCAAGTGTACACATGCCACGCGTTAAATTATCCGATGAAGAGCACCGTGAGGGTAGGCGTCCGGCTGAACAGGCTAGAAGTGCCGCTTAACGATGATATAAATGTCTGTAATGCTAGAACGTGTCATGTATCACAATTGCCTAGCAATTGTGTTGCAGCCCTGATATTGAACGTCCCCCACCATGATCCCGCCCCCATTCCGGGTGAGCCGGAGGCCTCGCTTCGTCGTAAGCAAGGCCCGCATAAGGGTTGCTACGCGTGCACTCATTCCCGCGTGCCCACATCCCCTTTCGGCGGAATCCTGACGGATTCTGCAGTCCCCCCCGCAGTGTTGGCCTCCTGGGGCTGGTGCTCCAATGATGCCATCCCAGCTTGCCCCCACTGCTCTGCCAAGCTGTCTGCAGTTGGCCTCCGACATATTCTCTGGAATTGCCCAAATCTGTAGCACCTTCTCCTCCCCCGACTCGGGCACCAGGCCTCAACCTGGCCGCCCCTGAGGGCCACCACAAATGGACTAGAGTCAACGCGCGTGCCGGAGCCCTATTGGGTTTCATATGGATGCACATATAGGTCACCTCATCTAAACAATCAAACTCTGCTTGTAACATGATTAAAAAAAAAAGAAATTGCCAAGCAATTTGCCATACATTTTTTAAACGGTATGCATTGCCCCAGCGGTGTTCGGGGGTGCATCAGTTCTACTTGGAAATGGCGGCGAATATTGGATAAAGTCATGTGGCCACAGAGTAGTTGTTTTACTTTCGCTGACAAACTATTTAACAGAATCAACCTATATGACACTTATTTGTATTGGTCTTATACCCACCATTGCTTCACTCCGTGAAATGACCACATGATGTCTCGAAAAACGAGAGCGCACTTTCACATGGCAATACGCCTTTTTTTTTTTTTTTTTTAAATTTAGGGAACATATTTTGAAGTTGGGAGTTGTATTTTTCTTGGAAAGTACCAGAAAAAAATACTTTAAGTAAAGTACAAGTGCATATTCAAAGATTGTACTTTAAGTAAAGTACAAGTTTTTTAAACCTGCTTAAAGTACAGTCGATTTGCATTAATTCGACCTTGGTTAATTCGACTTCGCTCTTAATTCGACCCTGTTCAAAGGTCCCGGCAAAAGGCCATACATTTCTATAGTAAAAAATCTCTTTATTTTGATCTTGAAATGTAAAATATCGGTTAACTCGACCTAAAGAGAACCGGCAGTGGCAAATCACAAGCATAATTGGCCGTGCGTGACACACAAAAAAAGGCCTTTTTTTTACGAATTACGCAGTGGGCAAGTTACAAGCGCGATCGGTCGTGCCTGTCGGCGAAAAAAACCTTTTTCAAATTTCGAAGCATGCGCCGAATTGCGAAGAGAGAGAAAAGAGAGCGCATGTTGAGACACGGCCAGGTCTCAACAGAAAACAACCATTGCAACACCACTGTGGAGCAGCAAGCGCTGATTGGTTGTTTGTGGGGAAGGGCCGCTGATGATGTCAACATGCGCAACGGTGACACTTGCTTCGTAGCATTTGCGTGGTGCAGTCTGTTTGCTGGCTGCCGGTCATCGCTGCCGCACCGAATGCACGAAGGACATACACGGCCGATGCCATTGCCGTGCGGCGGTGGCCCATTATAAAATTGTTAACCCACGTGATCTATTCAGAATTTCGCACGCATCTTTTAATTCGACTTTTGGATAATTCAACCCAATTTCGCATGTCTCGTCAAGGTCGAAGTAACGGAACATGACTGTTGTACTTTGAGTGCAATGTAGGGAAAGTACTTCCCGTCACTGCATAACAGGTAGAACTTACAGAGGACATGCAGGCAAACTGATGAATTTTCAATATCTTACAGTGAACATCTCACAGTGCACTTCTTGTGTAGGTGGTAACGCACAGCCCACTGCCGGGGGTGTTTGAGATTGATCCAGAGCACCTTTGGAAGACGTTTGTGGACACAATCAGGTCGGCAATAGATGGTAAGCGTAACAAAGAGAAGCCTCATGTCTGAGAGATGAAACTGCAAACAATTTCTTCAGTGTCTTCCCAAAAAAACAATTTTTCATGGCAGAGTTTTACATCTATAGTTGTCTTAAAAATATTAGGTCACAAAAATTTTAAATCACTTGCACAAGTTTGGTGTCTGAAAATTCGTCGACCTCAATGAACCGCTATGAATTGCCTTCGAAGTTTTGATCGGAAGGAGTCAAAACAAATAATAATAAAAACCTCTAAGTTGAAAGTGACCTTGGTTGTTCACATCTAAAGACATACACCGTAAAGGACAAACATAGACAGAAAGGACACACCATGGTACTAATCTTCAACTGAACTCTTCTGGCATAGCACCTGGTACAAGTAGCAAAGACATAAATTTTGAATCATAGAAAATACATGTGACTAATAAACAATGCTTTGCTGGCATCAAAGATTCCTTTTCACTAGCTATTCCATATCTTTCCCCGATAAGGATAAAGAAGGAGCTGACACATTCGTCCTTTAAGGGTGCAATCAGTTAAGCCCCAATTATCTCCCTGGTAAGTGGTTGGCCACTCCTGCTAATGACGGAACATTTTTCAAATTTTGCCACATAACTGCCAAGGTGCTCTGTTGCCACTTCCTGCATGTAAGGCTTTCTCAAGAAAAGGACAAGATATTAAGTTCTTGGATAGAACATGTAGGCCAAGTGATCAGCTTCCCACTAAGAAAAAAAGTTAGCGCAATGTTTACACCATGAGATATTTTGAGTGAAGCCCATGTTTTGGGCCGACGTGCCACAAATGAAAGCATGTTTCGGAATCGCTCCTAAATCAAAGTGTGCCTTACGAAGTAAATATTACCCTTTTTCTTTTATTTCATGTAAATTTTTGTGTGTGACATATTTGGCAATGCCCTACTTAGGCACTTAGAAAGAAAAAGGTGTTTTCTTGTGTTTCAGTGTTTGTTTAATCTCGTTGAGGCATCTGCCAGTCTGTATGACATATTACCAGTCACAGATTGCAAGGAATCAGGCACGTAGCCAGGGGGACCCCATGGGGCCCGGCCCCCCCCCCCGAAATCTTCCATTTTGCTGGGACCTTCTCTCCCCCTCCCCTCATGCAGCATTTTGTCATGGGCGGCCCCCCTCTTCCGAAACAAAATCCTGGCTACGTGCCTGGGAGGAATAGAGTAAACAACTACCTACAATTTCAGTTGCTAGTTCGTAATTTTACGGCGGTTCGTTCCTTCTGGTGAAGTGTGTGAACTGAATGCCGTGCAGCTGCTTCGCTTCACGCAAGTGACATCAAGGCTCTGGGGATTTCCACGCAACGTGGGACATTCACCACGTGGGACAGGTCAGCTGGGTCCCCTTTCTTCGTCGTCTCTCGAGGAGGAAAAAAAATGTATGCCAAAGAGGACTAATGCCTGCGCATGGACCTTATCTCCAATTTATTGGTTCGAGAGTACTCGACAAGAAAACAAGTGCCCTTTGGCTGCAGGCATGTTGGCTACGTCCTGTTGACTCTTTCGGAAGCTGTGACCCCAAAAACCGCTCTTATCTCCTTTGGGAATCATGCATGTTTCTCTATAAATTAGGTATAACGATGTCATTTTTCCTCTCTGCTTAGCCAGTAGAAGAGAGAAAGGGTAACAGGAAGTATTACACTCGCTCGTTTTTTTAACATGATAAAGAACAGCGCTCATATGGACAGGACAAAAGGAAGGAACACGGGACAAGCATGCTCTGGCTCACAACTGAAATATCACCAACTAGGCCAATTTATACCACCTCGCTGCTTCTATATTACCTCGATTTTCAGTTTAATTAACAACCTTTACTAATTTCATACCTGTTCATGTTTCACAAACCAGTGTTTTTCTCATTATTAATACTAGTGATGGATCGAATCTGCCGAACTTCAGATTCGGCAAAGTTCGGCAAATGCCGAACTTTTGAAGGAAAGTTCGGCAAAGATTCGGCAAAATTCGGCAAATGTCTGCGCACGCATGAGAACGCGACGGAGCGAGCCATGGATTGCAAATGGACGCCGTGCAGTCGTGCGGTTACCATCGTGCAGTGTAGTACAACCAGCGGTTACGGCGAGGTGTGGAGTAGGCGACACGGTAACTGTGCGTTTGTGAGCGAGTGTGGTTCTCGTCAATATTTTCTGCCTCAAGAATAGAAGATCGACCAGTAATTTACGCAGTCCACTGCGCAAGTGACAGATGATGCGGTGCATTCTGAAACATTGAAACATTGGTCGACAATTACTCTAAAGCACTCCTCGCAATTATAACAATTCTGTTTTCGGCTCAGGAGTAGTGTGTTCCAAAACAAAATAATATTGCTCTTTCAATTAGTGTTATTTCGCGATTTTCATGTATCTGCATAAAACTAAACAGAACTATAATGCTGACGTTGCACATCCGACATTCCTAACTCTCCCTATCTTCTGAAACGTTCGTGTGTGTCCTAACACCAGAAAATGGCATTTTAAAGGTTAAAAACGAGACGTTGCGAATATGGGACGCACACTTTCATGCAAAGCTGACGTCAAGTGACTCAGATCGAAAAACCTGCATATTTACAATATTATTATTATCTCTTCTGGTGAAGGCTCAGCAACCGTTGCATTTGTTTTCGCGCACAAAGCGGTGACTCCCAGAAATGCAATAACGCAGCGTTATTGCCTTCATTTTAACAATGTACACCAAGGACTGGTTGATGTTACACACACATGCAGGCTTGCGCTGATGATGCCTCAAAACCGAAACTCTCGTAGTGCCTGCACCACGCTCGCTTCTACCCGACGTCGTTGTCACGCCGCTTCTGCAAGGAATCGCTAAAATTGCCTGTAAACACAAAAAAAGTCCCCTATACCAGTGGTTCCCCAGCCATGGATGTGTCGGGGACCCCTTGCGGACCGCTGGCAGTGATGGGGGACCCCTTCCAGCGGAAGGGGGGAGGTGCATGAGCAAGTTAACAGATCTGGAGCATGAAACAGGTGCCTTTATTGCTACGTAGCAGAAAAATATAAAACAAAGGTGCATCACTTCATTTTGCCATCTTCACATCCCTTCATTTTCGATGCCAGTCGAAAACTCGCAGGATATGCGATATGATAATCCCGACGCGGGGCGCCCGAGACACGTAGTTCAGGAAGGTGTGGGAAGAGGGAAAGGAGGTGACCGAGATGATCTCGTGCAGTTGCTGTCGTAGTTCCGGAAGCAGGTTGCAAATTAGTCACGGCCGGACTGGACTACAAAAAACGTGCCAACTAAAAAAAAAAAAAATTGTTGAGGGTCCGCGGACCCCAGAAGTGGCCACGGGACCCCTAGGGTCCGCGGACTCCATTTGGGAACCACTGCCTTATACAATTATCTTGTAGAATATCACCTTATTTAGTAATAACTATGTCAATATGCATTACATGTTGCATTTAAGTTAAGAAAAAAAGAAACATAAAAACTTTTTCGCCAGAAAAAAAAAAATATCAACGTTAAGTCTGGTAACAACGTATTTTTGCCGAATCTTTGCCGAATCTTTAGAAAAGTTCGGCAAAAGTTCGGCTTTACCGATTCCCAAGATTCGGCGCTCGAACTTTCGATTCGGCAAAAGTTCGGCCCATCAATAATTAATACTGCACCAGGCTGTAGTTGGCTAGAATACTTTGGTGCTGCGGGTTTGTTCTTGTAAATAAATAAATGAATCCATTCACCCTTGAACCAGTGTTACTGAAGAAAGGCGGATTGCCGGATGGCAGGGTGCGGATGAACGGCGTTTTAAAAAGAGTGTTCCATTGCAGGTCTACGGGCAAGGTTTACCACAACTTCATGTCATGGAAGGACACCAGGGCAGAGGGACTATGCCACGAATGGAACAAGAGTCTGCGCATGAAGGTGACTCATTATACTTTCGTCTAAAGGCTCATCGCCCTCATCGTAGGTCCCGCCGAGAAAGCCTGTCCCCCCTGCCTCGCCGGGAAAACTGGAGTGCGGCAATACCGGGAGGTGCGTGTTGCCGATGACAGGCAACGTAATATCCTCCACAGCGTCGGAAGGCTCCCACACTAGCGACGAGATAGATAGGAACGACGGTTCTGCGGCGGTGTCGAATAACCTCGACGTTACCATCGGCGGCCACGACGCGAAGGCACTCGTCGACACCGGAGCAGACTATTCCATTTTAAGTGGGGAGCTCTCTCGCCGCCTTCGGGAGTGATGACGCCGTGGGATGGCCCGAAAATACGAACCGCCGGCGGACATCTCATCACACCAGTGGGAAGGGTGTACTGCGCGCGTGGACATCCATGGAGACCTGCCCCGTGGAAATTGTCGTCCTGAAGGACTGTTCGAGAAGACGTCATCCTTGGCATGGACTTCCTCTGTGAGTACGGTGCCGTGATCGACCTTTGAGCAAACAAGTTGACGCTGCGAAAGTTCCTTCTACCTCCGGCAGGATCCAAAACGACGCCTGCCGCGGAGGGGTACATGGCCGCCAGCCGCCGTCCGAGTCGTTGCGGACCACGTGAACCTGCCGCCACGATCGAGTGTTCCTGTGCCCGTCGTGACCGATGCAGTTGCCCGTGAAAGTCCTTCTAGAAGGCAATCTCCAACTGCTTCTCGGAAGAAGAATAGGCGTCGCAAGGGGCATAGCGGAGCTGCAGGATGGACGTTCTGTGGTCCTCGTGACGAACTTTGGACCGGAGCGCAGCACCTCACGAAAGGTTCCGCTGTGGGACACGTCGAAAACTCCGGGCCGACGCTCGATATCGCGCGATCTCCGAAGAGCCCTCGCCGTGTCAGCCGCACAGTACACCGCCGCCGCAGCTCGATGTTAACCTCAAGCTCAGTGCCACAGAACGACGACAGCTCGGAGACCTCCTCGCCGAGTTCGGCGACTGCTTGCTGCGACGACGTCGAGGGTGCGCCAGACAGCAGTGGCGAAACACCGCATCGTTACCAACGAGGAAGCGCTCCCTGTGCATCGGCCGCCGTACCGGGTCTCCCCAAAGAGCCGAGAGGCTATTCAGAAACAGGTACAAGAGATGCTCAACGACGACATCATTCCAGCCTTCGAGCAGCCCGTGGGCCTCTCCAGTCGTACTGGTGAAGAAGAAGGACGGAACGCTTCGATTCTGCGTTGACTACCGGCGGCTCAGCGCGGTCACGAAGAAAGACGTGTATCCGCTCTCGCGTGACGACGACACGCTGGACCGGCTGCGCCACTCCCGGTACTTTTCGTCAATGGACCTTAAGAGTGGCTACTGGCAGATCGAGATGTCAACGAACGGGACCGCAGAAAAGACTGCCTTCGTCGCGCCCGACGGACTGTATGAGTTCCAGGTGCACGCCCACACCTTCGGACTGTGCATGGCGCCGGCAACGTTCCAACGTGTCATGGACACCGTCCTGGCAGGCCTCAAGTGGCAGAGCTGTCTTTGTTTACCTCGGCCGACGTCGTGGTATTCTCGGCCAACTTCGACGAGCCGCTGCCGACGCCTTCGGGCCGTTTTCATGAGCAATCAGGACCGCAGACTCATTCTCACAGCCGACGAAGTGCCGGTTTGCCTACGGCGAACTGAAGTTCCTGGGCCACGTTGTGAGCAACGAAGGTGTAAGTCCTGACCCTGAGAAAACTCGGCGCCGTAGCAGCCTTTCCACCGCCCACCGACAAAAGGGCCGTCCGAAGATTCCTTGGACTTTGCGCATACTACCGGCGATTCGTTCAGGATTTTGCCAAGCTTTCTGCGCCGCTCACGCACCTTACGAAAGACGCCGTGAACTTCCAATGGGGTGGAGAACAACAACAGGCACGATGAACTCAAGCGACGGCTCCAGTCACCACCGATTCTCCGGCCACTTCGACCAATCAGCCGAAACGGAAGTTCACACGGACGCCAGTAATACAGGACTCGGAGCGGTACTGGTCCAACGACAAGACGGTGCGGAGCGCGTGATCGCGTACGCTAGCCGAACGCTGTCGAACGCGGAACGCAATTACTCGACGACCGAGAAGGAATGTCTGGCCGTCGTCTGGGCCATCACGAAAATTCCGCCCGTGCTTCATACGCGGACTCCTTTTCGAGTGGTCACCGACCACCACTCGCTGTGTTGGTTAGCGAGCCTGAAGGACCCATCGGGACGCCTCGCTCGGCGGAGTCTACGACTGCAAGAGTACGACGTGACCGTGGTCTACAAGTCGGGCCGAAAACACAGCGACGCCGACTGCCTGTCCAGAGCCCCGTCGAGTCAGCTACCAGCTGTACCAAAGACGACGACGACGACGACGATCACTTTCTTGGTGCAGTGAGCACTACGGTATGGCAGCGCCTCCAGCGGGACGATCCTGAACTGCGCGCATTGATCGACCATTTGGAGGGACCGAGGGATACGATCCCCCGAGTCTTCTCACGTGACCTGCCAAGATTTGCCGTCCGGAGAGGTATCCTCCATAAGGAGAACTTCGGGAACAACAACTCGCGACGTGGCTACTGGTGATTCCTGCTAGTCTTCGAGAAGAAATCTCTTTCCAAGCCTGCCACGACGACCCATCATCTGGTCGCCTTGGCTGCAGTAGGACTCTTGCACGGATCCGAGAAAAGCACTGCTGGGCCCAAGCTCCCGAAGACTGTCCACCTCTACGTCCGTCCGTGCCACGAATGCCAACGACGCAAGAAGCCACCGACGAGGCCGGCAGGTCTCCTGCAGCCGATCGCGCCCTCGACTGCCAGCCATTCCAGCAGTTCTGGGCTGGGATCTTCTCGGACCGTTTTTGCATCGTTCTGACAGCCGGGAAACCAGTCGCTCTTCGCGCAACTGATTCTCCCACCAGGTAACGCCGCCCCTGACATAAGCACCCCGTCGGGGACCGCCTGTGCTGAAGTAGCCAAGTTCCTTGGTGGAGTCCTCATCGTCTCAGACACAGGCGCTCCCTGGAGTCACTTGATTACGGACCGAGGGTCCTCGTTCAAGGCGGAATCTGACACAAGAGATACTCCGCCTGGGCCTCACCGGCTCACCGCCGGAGCCCACGGCATACCACCCGCAGGCCGACGGGCCGACGGGCGACTGAACAAGACCATCGCGGGCATGATTTCGATGTACGTGGACGTGGAACACAAGGCGTGGGATAGAAGTGTTGCCCTACGTCACGTTCAAGCGTGCAATAGGGCAGTTCAAGAAAGCGACTGGGATTACACACTTTTCAGCTGGTGCACGGCAGAAAGGTGACGACGATGCTCGACGCCATGCTGCCCCCACGACCCGCCGGACGATGCAGCACCGACGACGCCCAGCTGGTCACCCAACGAGCGGCAGAAGTACGCCAGCTAGCCCTGTTTTCGAATCAAGGACCCGCCCGCCGCCGTGGGCCGCTGGCTGGTACAAGCTCGTCGCCGCGACGTGGAGTTCCAGCCCGGAGACAGGGTGTGGGTGTGGACGCCCATTCGCCGCCGTGCCGGGTCAGCGAAAAGCTGTTAAAACGCTACTTGGGACCCACAAGATGCATCCGCCGCCGCCGGGGACTTGAACTCGGGGTGTTCCCCCGAAGGAACCCGACCATCAGACGCCGCCAGCCACGACCCGAAGTGGGTCCACGTCGTTCGACTCCGGGCCATTCTACTGCCACGATAGGATTCTGCAAAATTTCCCTTCTTCCCCGGTTTCATCGTGATGCCAGCCTTCTGGTGCTGCCTGCCTGGGGGATAATGCGGCCGCAGACCGAGAGAGAGAGAGGGGGGGGGGGGGGGGTTTTTTTTTTTTTTTTTTTTTTTTTTTTTTTTTTTTT
>JAZHYW010052834.1:0-10447 GCA_037355805.1 Ixodes ricinus
GCTCGTATATGGCACTGCTCTTCGTTTGGCCGGAAATTTATTTCCACCGGGTGATCCACATGTCGTTACCGATTGCACGACCGACGCCACCGAATTAAAGCTTCCATGAGCGATATGCGCACAGTTCGACCAAGGCCACAAAGTTGGTCACCGAGTTTTGTGCCGAAGTTCCCTCCAAAACAGCCATATATGGTTTCGTACTGCCAGACGTCGTTTGAAGGGCGTTATAACAGTCACGTGACGACCCCTTTCACGTTGCATAACGACCGAACAAACATTTTCTCTAGACTTCAGCGTCGAACAAACACACGGCGTCTCTCGACCGACTCAATCCTGCCTATTTGGCCATAACCACTAAGGCCTATTTTGTCCATCAACATATAAAAGAAATATTTGCACCGACCTCTTTTCACTTTTACGACTAGGTGAAGAGCTACCTGTGGCAGAACAGAAAAGACGAAGAGGACGAGTGTAAAAGTTCGCCGGATAGCGTGCAAGAGAAGAGAGCTGCAGCTAGATTTTCACGGCAGCTGTCAACCTGAAACACATTTATTTACTCAATATTATATGACTTTATAGAGCAAATGTTCATCTTGATCGAGAGTTTGGCGTGGAACTCACGTTTGGCGGTCATGGCTTTTTGATATATTTACTCTTTATATAACCATTTTTTATTTTCAAATTGTCCTAAATAATTTAAGATTATTTAACGTCTCATGGTTTTCGTACTGATTATTTATTTCCTAATTAGTTATGTGCACGAGTATACTTGAGTTCTTTAAGCTAACCTCCATGGGTGATTTCGTTTCAACCTTGCATTCAGCAGAGCCCTAGTTAGATGGATCGTAAATTTAGATATTTTCTTTTATTTAGTTCGACTCTTTTAGTAAACTGCTGTGAACGTGACGTCAATGCCGATGTACTAGAGCAACAAGAAAAGTACTTTTTCTTTTACTAATTGTAATTAAAAGAAACAAATTTTACTTACTCGACCATTCACGATATTTAAACATTTATAACTCAAGTCCTAATGAGGCGCGCAGAAAGTTTATGTTTTATCATCTAGGAGAGCTTCCGCCTCTATTGATATAATGTGCATACATAACAATGTAAAAAGGACGCGTGAGGTCCTGGCGAAGTTTTCTTTACGGAAAGCTAGAAGAAAGTTTAATATTCAACTAACTCTGCTGAATTTACAAATAGGCACCCGGGATTGCGATGGAAAATATATTTGCATCCCCTCTGTCGGCTTCAAGTAGCTACTACATACCTTCATGGTCATTAATGTAGTCTCTGGCGAACCCAGCGAACATCGCCGAGGCATTTTTGCAAGGGATTTCTGTAACTTTTTACAATGAATGATTTCAAAATCTCAACAATTACTACTACACAGTATTTTAGTGACGATATTGATTCTGTTGGATATTAAGGCTCGACTCGTCAGAACTTTTTACATCCATTATTAAATTTGGCTGCAGCTCTGACGACAGACAGAATTGTTTTTTGTACGGCATTCGTTTTGTACGCCGTTCGATACATTGAAGTCATGGTATTAGAAATTCTTTGCAGTCTATTCGCGCGCATAGTGCCTTACTTTGCTTAAATCTCATGGAACGCAACAATGCATTCGTAGAACTAAAGGCGAATTTCATGAACATCGCTTTTAGGAAAGCTATTTCAACTGACTATTTTCAAATACATTACGAGGTTTGTTTTTTTTTCAGAAATCGACATTTTCCGTGATTTTTAACGCGCTTTTCAGCAGGGTTAACTGCTAATTTGTTATTATTACCGGCATCAGTACATAAATATAGTATCCACTGCATAACTATGATGCGAAATCAATAGAACATTGATAGTTCTAGACGTGTCCTTGAAAACGCTTTCTTCTAAGCGTTTACGTAACGTTAACACCATGGTCAACAAGCCTTCATGGTTGACTGGAAACTTAACATTCTGACTCATTGCGCACACCGGGCATATATGATACTACTTACACAACTCAGTTGCAGTTGTCTTGTACAGCTGTCTCACAATGTTAAATTACCGAGTATCTAATTATTTCACTATATAAATATTTGTTCAATAAATATATTTACTAAAATATATCCTGAGACTTACAAGTGCATACAAAAAAAAAACATTTCCTCAGCTCGAAGACAAACGCTTCGGCAGCCCTCTTGCCTGGTTAGGTACGAACATGAAATGCGAAAAATAGGGACTCTAGCTTAAACATTGAATAAACATTTTACAATTCTCTTCGTGAACTACCGGCGAAGAGTTCCACAATTCACTAAGTGGCTGCTCCTTGGTAAGGCCCATCATTGTGCTTCAGTTTATTTTTCAGCTGAGTATATAAATACAAAGATGCTGCATCTGCCTCATGTAATTATTCATTAAATAGTTCCAACACGGTACAGTGATGTTCTATCGCTCAATATCGACGCCTCTGTTCCCCAGAAAATCCGCCCAGCGTGTGAGTCGACCATGCTTAACGAATCAGGGTCAAACGGCACGCTGTCACCAGGCGTAAGAGGGCAGTTCCTCCGCCTCTTTGCTCACGCGAGCAATAGATGAAGAGGGGTGAAGAGAGTCCCAGGCGTCTGGTTTGGGGAAGGGACAATTTATGTTATACACAACGTCATCAAAAACCTTTTCTACTGCTTTCTTCTATGTATGGGGTACAAATTTGCTTAAGGCCCTCTATCATTGGTTCTTTAGTTTACAAAATAGGTATGATACGAGGTGTAGCCGATGCAAACTGCGCTTGCCAATGCCGAACAATGATACTAATAAGCTTCGATATTTTCCCGCTCACATAGCAATATCAGTACAAATG
This sequence comes from Ixodes ricinus, assembly GCA_037355805.1. Taxonomy (NCBI): domain Eukaryota; kingdom Metazoa; phylum Arthropoda; class Arachnida; order Ixodida; family Ixodidae; genus Ixodes; species Ixodes ricinus. The sequence continues at coordinate 2,840 of JAZHYW010052834.1, forward strand.
TATTGCCCAGGTAATCCATAGAAAATACTAAACTACTTTTTGATTTAACTTCTACAAATATAACTTTACAATATGACACTAAAATCATCGCCAGCGTTTAGAACCTGCCACCTGTCCGAACAAGCTACGACCTGCAGACGTTAAACTTTCAAGCAACCCATTTACTCAAACATTTTACACCAGGACAGAAGCGCCTTAGCTGCGCTACGACTGTTTTTCAAAGACAACAACTATCATTTCTTATTACAAATGAGCTAAGCATCATATAAATTTATTTTAATCTATTTGAATATGTTTCTAAAATTGCACTGTAACAGCTATTTTAATCTTTTTTCGCGATCGTATGATTTATTGTGCTCAGTACACATTGCTCTTGTGGTTAAAGCGCTTTCAGTATCACATGCAGCGTGTTAAGCTTTTCTGTGGATTCTAATTCTTATTGACACAACATAGTTAGATATGTAATTTTGTAGTGAACGATTTTAGTTGGTTTATATACTTCTTTAAAACTTCATAATGAGCAATTCTTTGTATGTTTTGGCATTTTCTGTGGTACAGACTGTTTTGATTTGTTAAAAAATGTTGCCTTCTTTTTTTCTTCTGGACGGCGGTTTCTTTCTCTGCATGTTATCCTGCGTAAATATAGTACCCTGTTCTACCAGTAATTTGTCTATTTTACTGTTTTCTATTGTCGGTGTACAAGTGATGTGTTGCAGGTATCAATGATCTGTGTATAATATATATATATATATATATATATATATATATATATATATATATATATATATATATATTAACGGGGCCCATAGTAAAAGGAAATGACTGCAATATATATCTATTCTCTTTTCACGGCTGATATGTCTTGTTCGAAAGAGATTATATATATATAAGAATCACTTTTGAGTAACTTCTGACACCTGGCAAAGTGTATGCAAGGCCTGTACAACCGCAAGGCAAATAAAGCTTCCGATATATAATAATTTTAATTCATCCAATACTGGTCAGTGATTTTTCTGTGAAATTTCTACAAATAATCTAACGTTTATAAAGTATAATTTATAGTTATACAAAATTACGTTCAGTGGGTTTTGATTTTTCGCCGTGGTGTCAATATTTTTCCCTCCTGCAACCTTCCTAATTTTAAGCTTATATTCCATATTATTGGCAACTTCAGAGGTAGAGCGTAATACTATTGGACACTGTAACTAAATCATCACTCTGCACATAGCTAATCAATTATCGCACGCTTGTGAAATATTCATCATAAAATAGGTCCCCATAACTCAAATATTTAACTTTTTTTTCATTCAGGTGCAGACATGTTTCAAATGTGTTTGCGCTCATACAATCAAAATTAAAACTCGCGACAGGGCACTTCATCTGATATTCGTAGCTCTTAGTATCATAAAGTTAAAGTGCTAACAATCGACAAGGACAAAAAGGAAGGTAAACAGGACGAGCGGTTACGCTCAGCTGAACATTTGTTTAAAAACGGGTAAAGCAGACAACCATGGATCACAAAAACACACTGATTCACCCGATGACCTCACGCATTACCACATGCCAATAAAATCAATCTCTTTTTGGTGCAGAAAAATTTACGGCTGGCTCACTCAAACTTTAGTGCCTCTTTCTTTATAGCATGTGCTTCTAGCATTTCCCTTGTGACTTTTTAACGCGCCCTCCCACGATTTTAGTATATTGAAAGTTGGGCTTGGCACAGACAATCTCTACGTGAAGAGGCAGGTGTCCTCCTGTTGTTGAACGCAATGACATGTCATGATCGAGCATCCTCTCATTTATGCACCCTCCCGTCTGGCCGATGTACACCCTTCCGCATATCAGCGGTATTATGTACGCCACACCGACGTTACATTCAACAAATGTTTTGGCATGAATGACGGCGCGTAGGCGCGCGTCGTTCTTTTTTCTTGGATATGTGCACACAATTAAGCGAGCTTGAGTTGCGTCGAAAACACAAGCGACACATCAAATCTTTTTGTGACTTTTTTAGGTTAAGTGAAATTTTGTGCAAGTCGGGATAGACCTGAAGTCTCGTTTTTTGTTCTTTTATAGCCTAACACTTTTTCAGCAGCGTCTCGGCAACTCCAAGCCAAGCTTTAAGTTGAATAACGTGGAACTCTGTGTCGAATAACCTGAAGGCTGAAGCTGTCACACATAATATGGTGGCCTGACTTTTGAAGTGCCGCCTGGAGAGAAGGCCAAGTAATACTCTCTCTTACTGATCTGAAATGTGCCGAACCGTAGGAGAGGATTTTCTTATTGGAAAGTGGGTGAACAACGTGGTTTCCCGTGAACTACTGTCTCAAGTCTAGAACCTGGAGAAACTGGCCATCTGGGAGTTCGTGAATTAACCTTAAGCCATTTGAGTTGTCATCAAACACTTTAAAATCACTCTCAACAACCTGGTGCGTCAAACGATTGTCAGTGCGTTGCAATAGCACGAGATATTCTTTCATATACCTGACAACCTCACACTACTCTTTTCGCTTCCAAGCCAATCTGGACATTTCCGTCGAACTTAGCTAAAACATTTCACAAAAGAATCGGGCGACGCAAGATCCGATGGAAACTACCTTTTTTGTACATAATACCCGCCCTCTTCTTTCTTCCTGTCTCTTGTTAGCTTCTTTAACTTTGTAAGTAATGAACCAACCCGTCCTCTTCGCAAACTTTAATTCTGTTAGTGTCGTTTCCTCTCGTATTTTTTCTAATTTGTCGCGACATAAAGTGTAGTTTAATGCCCCAGGTGCCTACATTTGTCTTTCCTAAAATTGTCCGCAAACGGTAGCAGCAGTAAAAGTGTAATTAAATCAGAATAAACAAAATTAATGAATATGTGCTTCAAAAATTTCACCCAATGACGGTTCACTTTTCAATCAATAGTGATAGCACTCAAATATCTTCTCCTGCTAGGCTTTTCCTATGAGGTGTGCGGAAATTAACAGCTGAAAGAAACAGAAAGTGTATAGATCTTACGGACAAAAATGTAGTTTCATTTGCGGTATACTTTCAGTTTGCCATTTCCGCAATCTAGCGTTTTATTAGCAGACGCTTTTGCACTACGTAGTGATTTATTTCTGAGTGCATGTTGGCACGCAATACCATAAGCGCGGCCAGTCCAACTACTAAAAAAAAACACTTCAACTTTACACTTTATGCACACACATAATAGTTCGCTGGAATTGAGTCGCACTACGAGAACTTCTCTCATGCATTTTTTCAACCTTATTTTATTTCCTACAGTTAGAAATAGAAAAAAAAACGATGGGCCCATCTTAGCTTTATTGAGAATAAAACAGTAATAGCACTTTTTATCTCGTTTCTTCAGAAATATAGCGTGAATTGCGTAGCGAAAATAACAAGAAGCGTGAAACAAGTGATTTTAAAATCCGTGTTCGTTGACTATAAGAACTCGGATATTTTTGAAAATTCTAAATTAACTCACTTTACTTTAGTCTCGATGCAAAAATAAACTTTATCTTGCGTTTAATTGAGAATAATTAAAATGATTATAATTACAATCTTTGCAGGAATAGTTTCAACCTCATAACACACTTGTTTGGCATTGCATGCAAGACAAGCGTTTATCAAAAGAAGCCGGAATAAAGCGAAACAAAGTGAGAGTGCAATCCCAGATTCTAGTCGTGTATTTCAGAGCATTAAAACCCAGGCACACAACGAACAGGTCTTCAAAATATTTTCTAAGGCTTTTTTGTTTGTTTTTACTTTGCCCAAAAACACGTTAACAACCTGTTTTGACTCAAGGGTGACTTACATCATCCTGTTGAACCAAAATTAGAGTATATCTACAAGAAAATTAAACGATGTGAGATTGAGCAAGTCTAAGTTCGTTGAATTAATTTTTAAAATGAGAAATAGAGAACATATCAAACGTTTAGAAATTAAAAGGGAGCCTGATGCGCAATCCAAATTCGATTTCGTTTAATCCCAATTCCAATTTACAAATGTATGTACATATCGTCACTCTAAGAACATTATGGCACGAAGTGCACTAAACTTGCTTTAGGCGCTTATTTTGCGCCTGCGCCAGGCGTTTTCTGGTGCTAAAATAGAGCAACAAAAGGAATTGAGAGAGGAACTTTGCAAGAAACTGAGTCTGTAAGAGCTGTTGTAAAATCTGGCTAAGCGCTTCTTTTGTAAAAATAAACTTATTATTTGTTAACACGTCATATTTACAAAAACGTTAAACCTAACTTTTGTTTTATATATATAAGGCTTATGCGGTTTTGGTAAGGCGCCCGCGCAATTTTTTGTCTCTTATGTAGACCCAGAATTGTACCTGCTCCACGAGTGGTAACTTCAGCGCACTACTGCGCTTCACGCGCTAAAAGTCGTTCTAACAATTACTGATTTAGGGGTTTCTGATGACGCTCAGCAAGTTTCTAATTTGAACCATATGTCTATTTCCACTAACTAAAAAGTTAATTCACGAATTTTAATTAATTAGCCAACTTATCGCAAAGATTATTCACCCACACAATGTCCGCCTGGCCGTATAACCCACCTGCACATACCAGATTAGTGTAGCTTTCACTGTTTTTATTAAACAAATGTGGAAGAATAAAAAAAGAACACCCTGTGTATATATTTAATTTGGGAATGCGAAACTGGAATTATAGTGCTTCATATTACGCCTCCACAAAACAATTAGAATATAAAAATTAGAAGAGCTTCAAGGCAATATTGATCTCAACTAATAAGTTTAGTTAACCAAGGCTCAAAGCAGTCCTTCTTGATCTGTAGTGTTAAATTTACATTAAATCTACAACGAAATGTCATCTCTTTGTACCAACATATTTCACTCTCTATACACAACTTCCAGCGATGCAAATATGACAAAAATTACTAATATTCCGGTCTCGATAAACATAAGCAGACGTCCAAGCCAACCGAAAGCTCCGAGAGTGTACTTAAAATCAGTAGCAAAGGCACAGATCGATACATTTGGACCAGCATAGATTACGTCTTTATCGTCTTCACCTCTGTGATGTTCCATTTGACTTTTTTGCGCTTTCGGTCCAGATTTGTTTGTCTGTGATACGAAGCGCATCAAGGAACAATTCGCCGAAACAATCGTTGGAAACGGTGGCATCGAACAAAGGGAACGGTGGCCTCGAAAGAAGGAAAGACTCGTGATTTTCCGTCTGGGAAGGCTGCTATTAGCACTGCCGCCTAATCAATATCGCGGCGGAACGGGGGCCGCCTTGGGACTTCTCTGAAGGCGGGAAACGCCCGATCGGGACGGGAACCACGACGCAGATAACTACAAAACGACTTCGGGATCCGGGAGAAGAAAGCGCACACGGGCTCCGGTGAGACGCCGACATGACTTGCTTTTCCTCTAGTGATGCTGAGTGAAAAACATCGTTGTGCCGTCCCAAGACATGCCATTGCGCACCCCTTCTCTCCCTTTCGCCGACGTCGTTTCAAGAGTGAGTTCGTCCCCATCTGGCTGCAAATGGAACCGCGTAGACTCCCTGTCCGATGACGCAATCGATAACGTGCCTTCCGCCTGCGAGCTGAACCGATGATCGATTGGAGACTTGGCGCTGCCTCACTTTCTACACGACGCTGACAATGATCGGCGTGTTGCTGCTCCTTCCTTGCCGGTGGGCCCGTATACCGTGTCCGGCGGGATGAAGTGGATCGGAAACCGATAGGTCGAGCGATTACGGCTTCGCTGACCGCTCCCTCGATCCTCTCGCTTCCCCCCGCCCCCCGGTTTTGTTATTACCGTGGGTGCGATATTACCCGACTCGAAGCTCCGCAACAGGGATGCGCCCTGCTGTTATATGCGAAGAATTTCGAGGACCCAAAGAATGGCATGTTACATTTATGTATACATATGCATATATAAAGAAGCGAAGGTCTACAAGCGCTTCTTTTGATATATATGCAAAAGTAAGGACAGTAGACATAGCAGCCTTGGGAAGATATAAGTAAAATATAATATTTTTGGCGAATTAAGAAAGAAGTCACACAGGAAGAGAGTAAAGCGCCGAAAAAAGTTGCGTTAGTATTACAAGAAGATCAATCGAAGGCTAGACAACAAGACCACTATATACGCGGAGAACACACTTAAACATTACAGAATACAAGTCAAAGCTAAGCACAAGAACTTCCAAAAATACGAGGCAGCCTAGAAAATGTAACCGCAATTTAGCCGTGAGAAAATCAAATCTAGTGATAGACTGGCGAATTGATGGAAAGTGTCACGTGACCCCAGCACTTTTAAAATGGCTGCCCCATTGTTAGTATGCACTCGAGAGGAGCAGCGTTTGGTTATCCGATTTTTGGGTGCAGAGGGCGAAAAACCTGCGGATATACATCGCATGACGCTGAAGCAGTGCGGAGATGCCTGCGTGTCTGCTTCGGCAGGTGTACGAGTGGCACACCAAGTTTCAAAATGGAGCGTCCAGTTCGGCGGACGCACCTCGCTCCCGCCGGGCTCACACTTCAACGACGCCGGACGCAATCTCTGCAGTGGAACGGCTCCTACAGAGGAAACCGGACTGTCACCATCGATGAAGTGGCAGAAGAATTGAATATTAGTCACGGCTCTCGGTGCACCATATCATTCATGATATTCTGTATTTCAACGATTATCCGCCAGGTGGGCACCAAAACAACTTACGCCGGACCTTCATGAGTGGCGTGTGGATACGTGTGGAGGGGCCGATGCGACGCAACGAAGCCGAGGAAAGTGATTTTTTTCGACACATTGTCACCGGTGATGAATGGTGGGTACACTACGGCCAGCCAGAGACAAAGCCAGCAAGCAAGGAGTGGCGACACACAACGTCACCAAGGCCGAAGAAGTCCAAGACAGTGCCAACGGTGGGCAAGCTAATGCTCACGGTCTTTTGGGACCATAAAGGCCCAAATAGTTGAACATTACATGCCCAAGGGACTTACCGTGAACAGTGCATCATACTGCAACTATCTTGAGAAACACTTGAAGCCTTAAATTAGGTCAAGGCGTCGCGGATTGCTCCGTTCAGAGGTGTTGCTGCAGCACGACCATGGACGCCCTCACACGGCGCGTACAATAGCGGAAAACAATCAAAGGACTGCGGTCTCGAGTGAATTCAGCACCCACCATACTCGCCAGACCTCACACCGAGTGATTTTTGCCAATTTGAAACCCTCAAAGGGCCTCAGGGAAAGAAGTTTGATGAAGATGATGATCTGAAATCGACGGTGCATTCCTGGCTGCGGAATCAGCCACGACTCCTTTTTTCTTTTCATGGCATTTATGTATTGGTGAAGATTTGGCGCTTATGTGTCGGGCGAGGAGGTGACTATGTTTAAAAGTAATAACGGGCTTTTTATGATACCTACACTACCACCGTATACTACCACCCAAATAAAAATAAAATTTCCGTTACTTTTTGACTCTGTCTCGTACATTGTTAAATGGAAATCGGGATAGAGAATTAACCATAAAAATAAGAAAGGGCCTGACGTCCGTCGGCGTTTCCACAGGTGCATTATCTTCTTCAGGGCGTTAGCCCAAATGGCGCAGTTGGTTGGTTTTAGCGCAAGTACGTAACTGAACGAAGT
>JAZHYW010052835.1:0-14551 GCA_037355805.1 Ixodes ricinus
CAGGACACGGTGATAAAACACGTAGAAAAGTACAAATATCTGGGAGTATGGTTCAGTGGGGGAAGAAAGTATCTAAAAGAATGAAGATATTGTAATAAAGAAGGGGAAACGAGACTCGGCTATCATGAAACACAGGGCACTCTGGAATTTATAACAGATACGAAGTCGTTAGGGGTGTATGGAAGGGAGTCATGGTGCCAGGACTGCCATTTGGGAATGCGGTATTGTGTTTGAGGTCAGAAATCCAGGCAGGTTTATAGGATACAGCAAATGAGTGGGGGTAGATTGGCACTGGGGCACATGGGATACACCAAATGAGGGAGTACAGGGGGATATGGGTTGGGCATCTTTCGAGAGTAGAGAAGCGTTCAGTTAAGTAAAATTTTAACAAAGACTATACACGGTGGGCAGGGAAAGTGTACAAGTATCCACATATGAAAAGTCTAAACGCTAAGTGGAAAAACCAAACCCGAAAGCTGAGATCGAAATACATTCAACGAGATGGGGCCGATCAGGGCATATCGGTAGAAAAGGGAGTAAAGGAAACAGGAAATTGTGGTAAGAGAGAATTCAAAAAACAAGAAATAAAGAAGGAACAGTTGTATGATAATTCATTGGGAGCTCATTGCTCTTTATAGCTAGAACGGGGGTGCTAAGAACGAGAACATATAGGGCTAAATTCCAAGAAATAAATACTCTATGCAACCGAAGCGGGGCGAAAACAACGAGCCACTTGGAATGGGACGTCCCGCCAGGGGCTGGAAAAGCGCTGCAGTCAGCGGCTGGTGCTACGTCCCAATACGTCCCAACCTCTGGCTGCTAGAGCTTCAGCGGACTGTCCAACTGGCGAGCGACCTGCAGCAGAACAGGCGTCTGCAACTCCACCGCAGCTGATGAGACACCGAGACACCTCCAGGATCGCGACTGGCGACAGCATGCCATTTGTATGACGTCATCAAGCGTAAATCGAGGAATCACTTTTGTTTAGCGTCCTAAGCTGCCCATACATCAAAAGTAGTCTCGAAGTGGCAACAAATGTCGTCATAAAAGCCTGAATGCCATGTTGTTGCATGTCGCGAGCCTGGCGGATGATCGTATGGCGTCCCCACCGTTCCCCACCCCAACCAACTTCAGAATGCCGAAGCTTCCGTGGACTGTCACATTTGGAGAGCGACCCTTGCAGCAGAACAGGCGTCTGTTACATAAACCACTGCTGCTGGAACACCACCAGGATCGCGACCGGCGACAACATGACACTTCTATGACGTCATCAAGCAAAAATTGAGGGACCTTTTTTTCTTTTTTTTGGACACGGCAAACACGACAGTTGGTCCGTATTTCAAAATTTACTCGATCTTGCTCCAGGGTACAGGGTTTTGTACCTTGGCGTTCCAAAACCTACCCGCGTCCAGCATTGCTAGAAATAAAAGCGCCCTCTGTAGTTCACGCACGCCAGTCGGCCAGCCATTCTAATCCAAATCCAATCCATATGAAAGATGGCGGCGCCCGTTGAGGTTGACGGCGGTTTGTGTTTGCTATCAAAGTGCCCGGTGGAACGAATTGAAACGTGAGTACTACCACATTGAAAGAAATGCCCGACAGTCTGGAGTGATGTTTCATGTATGCCGTCACCTGCAGCTGTTATTGTGCCCCGGTGTGTCTCTGTCGTTTAATGTAGCAGCACATTGGTGTCCTGCAGGGGCGTCGCTAGCGTTCCACTCCACGGTAGTCCTTGTGGTCGATGCTGCGATGACGTCGTTGCAACTGTTGTTGAGGCGCAGTATTGCTGCCGATTGCTCGGAGGACCCCGACCTTAGTAATCGTAGACTCGTAGACAACAAGCGGCACTCAATTCATACCGCCTCCATTTTGCGCATGAAACTCCGAGTCTTCGGGCGTAAAATGTGTCCCCAGGGTCCGGTATCAAATCCCTCGACGCTCCGACCGTTCTGGGAGTCACTAACGATGTCGTACGTCTCCGAGCCGCAAAGCAGGTCTCGCTTCTAGGCTAAGTGGGTGATTGAATTTGCCACCAAGTAGAACCGAAGGTTCTATCTAGGACAACAATCACGGTCGTCGTGGATAAGTTTTCGATCCTTTTAAAGTAGCTCGACGTCCATTTTGGAGCAGCAAAAAGGAAATTTTGGAGCACGCACTTCGTTTTAATTCCCACCAGTGCGAGATATTACATGTTAAGATTCACGCGTTGGCCACTGCATCAAAAGATACCTTTGCCTTCCCACTCCTGTGCAACCTTTTCTAGCATCGACTGCACGGTTGGTCCCTCAAATGACTCAGACACAACGCGGAGAAGCACCAGGCACGACGAAAATATTCCTTACCACTTCGTTAAAACACTGGGTGAGAAAATCTTGAAACAACCAAAAGTAGAAAAGTCACTATGCTGACTGATGGAGGGCAGATATACGAACTGCTGTGAATGATTTTGAGCAGGGTGGAGAACACGGTGGTGGAGAATAAAAAGCAATATGATATAAATCGTGATTTAATCATACCAGTTTTACTGTGATTGTTTAAATTGACCCTTTTCCGCAAAAATGATTCAGAAAATACGTTTTCATTTACCATTTGTCTCTCATGTGATGCTTTCTATTAGCATTTGTTTTGTACTAAAATTTTAAGAAAATCAAGCAAGAAAGATTTATATGAAGTTGAACACAAGCAAAAAGTATTGTTCTCCTAAGCAAATCGGGTAATTGAGCTTTCTTTCTACCTTTTACTTTGTTCGTCAGATCAGTACGTGAAAGTCGAGCTGCTTTTTTTTTTTATCATGACTGGGGTTACATTCATCAAAATGTAGTTTATTAAAGTTGAGGCCTGGACGAGTTGTGTACATACTTCGGAATTAAAAACAGCGCGAAAAGACGAGGACCAGACAAAGAAGTGACACGGACAGCGCTGCGTCCGTGCCACTGCTTTGTCTGGTCCTCGTCTTTTCGCGCCGTTTTTAATTCCTTAGTTTATTAAATTGTACTTTTACAATAATTCTGCATTGTTATCAGTGATTGGATGGATTGAGCAATCAATCTTCCACGTTTAAAAATACACGAGAAAGAGTCACTATTTTTTAGCCATAGTGATATAAATCAATCTGATTTAAATCAAATAAATCCGACTTAAATCAACTAAATCTGTTTTTTTCTTTTTTAATTCTGATTTTTGTTGTTGTTTTGGTTTTTAGGTACGGAACCAAAGGTAAACCAAATTCCACGAAAATAATGTTAGAATATTAATAATACTGAGCATCAAACTGTCTCATTGAAGTCCTAAAGCTTGTTATAAAACCACAATTATAAATTCACGTAAAAATAAAGCTTCTCATTCGATTATTAATTTCAATTACATTTTATATGTTGAACTTCATGATATCGAAAATGAGCATGTGAAGGATAAATAAGCCTTAAAACAATCCATTCGAACTATAAAGGTTAAGGTTATTCCCAAGTTCCCTTTATCTGCTCCATTTTATTTACTTTCGATTTCCTCAGTTCACTGTGCCATTGTGCAGATGAAACTCATGTAAAGGTGCTAACTAAACGAGAGAGTCGACCTAAACATATAAGCTTATAGAGCCGTCCATGGAATTCTTTCCACAATACACAAATATCCTCGCTAAATCTCCAGATAAAAAAAAAAATATATATATATATATATATATATATATATATATATGTATATATATAGTTATATACTATATATATATATATATACATATACATACACACAGTGAAACCCGTTTAGAACGAACCCACGTACAGCGAATTATTGTCGATATGGAACTCACGGAAAAATTAAATAAAAATGCATGTAAAACGTACTTCTTATAAAGAACACCATAAGGGCTATATCGAACTTTTTCCCCAGGAAAGCTTCCCAAAACGCGCAAACAATCGCCTTCTAACATGTCCCCTCTTCCCCCAAAATAAAAATAAAAATAAAAATAGGAAAGAAATAAAATTTCAAGAAGCTCAAGCCGCGAACAAAATTGACAAAGAGAAGCGATTCAGAATGGGAGAAAACTAAAACAAAACACGCTGCACGCACGCGCAGAAATAAGAATCGTCATCACAAAGCAGCTGCCCAAGAAGAGAAGTGATTCCGAAAAGGAGACAAGCTAAAAAACACAAACGCTGCACGCATGCAAAAAAAAAAAAAGTTTTAGCGCATTTTTTACAAGGTGGAAGCGAAGAGATGAGAAAGAAAGCCTTCGCCTTACAACCAACGCATCGTGGAAGTTCGTTGTCAATGGTTTTTGCTATATTTAGCATGATCAGTTCGATACTTGCTATATCGAACTGATCGTAGCGTTTCCTGCTGTACGTTATAAACGGGTTTGACTGTATATATATGGGTGGTTTCATCTCAAATCGTGCAGGCAAAAAGGGTCGAATTTTTAATTTCGCTGAAAAAATATATGTTATGGCGTCGTCTCTAAAAACGCAGTAGCCACAAACGGCAAGGTCGTCGGATTTTTTGTTCTCGACTTACGAATTTTAAAAGAGGCCGCGGCGGAAAGCAGTGTTTTTCACATCCGTCGTGGGTCGGATGTTTCGCTCGATCTGCCGTCGTGGATTTTCAGTCCACATTATATTAACTTTTTCAAGCACTCTGTGGGCACAGGTAAAGGCTCTAATACCATGAAATAATTTTAGGCGTTTTGCTTTTTTTCTGTAAAAATGTCAAAAACGCCCCCTCGGTCAATTGTTGACGAACTTTGACAATTAAATACTGGCGATCTACTTGGGTTACATCAATATTTTTTATGTCTATGGAGAGCCCAAAACACGCTCTTTATAGATATTATAAAATGATTTACCTGTATTAAATAGCCTTTGCGGGACGTTTACGTTAATGTTATGCGAAACCCAAAAAGTACCAATTTTAAGATCGATTTTCTCAAAAAACCCATTTTTTATTTTTTTATTTTTTGTCAAAATGTAGATATGATAGTTGTCTACTCGAAAAGCAAGTCGAGAAAGTGTATATTTTGTTTGTATGTTCTATATTTAAGCATCAATATCGTACAAAAACGTCTTCATTTTGCAAGACCTAAGTCAGACAAAAAAAAAAACGTGCGCTTCTATGAATTGTAAAAAAGTTTTCTTGAATTTTTGTCTGCGTTTTGTAATCAATTATAAACGCATTTTGTGGTATTGAATAGTTATTTATGTTTTCAAAAGAGCGGGAAACCACGAGAAACATATCTAATCAAATCAGCAGGCCTAGTAGACCTTCAATATCGAAGAGGCAAAGACGTTGTATTTTTTCGATTGATAAAACTTTCACTGTAAACTAGCATGACTAGCTATTAGCTGTCATATTACTAAGACATGAAAAGTTACCACGTCATTGATCTATTATATACAATTCTTTCCGAAACCAAACGCTAGGGTTTGTTCACCGCACATCGCACAGATCACCAGGGAATATCCTTTCACTTCCGTAATACACAAAAGTGATGGCACAGAAACGATCCGAAACACACGGAGAGATTGTCACGGAGAAGGGTAGGGAATAAAAATAAATAAATAAGAATAAAATTACCCAACTCCGATTTTAACGAAAATTGCGGTAAAAAAATAAAAGATTTAGGTTCGAGCCGTGGCAAGGCGATAGGTCCACGCCTGGTCAGACAAAGAAGTCAACGACACGTAAAGAAAAAAAAAGTTAATTAAGACAGAAAAACTCAGCCGCACACGGCAAGAACAAAAACCAGCTCCTCCGGGCATTCCCTAAACGGGACACAACCAAATGCGTGCGAACACGCTCTCTACAGCACCGTCAGGCCGCTACGCCATGAAGAAATAAACCCAACAAGTAAACAATGCTAACAAACAGTTAGTAACGAAACATAAAAAAAAAGTTCAGCAGAACCGCACCCGAGAAACAAAGTTCAGCGGGGCGAAGAAACACACACGAAATAAAATAATAAAAAAAGTCTTAACTGACCGACACCGAGTCCAGTCCCATGACACTGAAGCCTGGCAGGATGATGGCGTCCAGATGATGCTCGAATCTATTCTTCACTCTGTTCCGCACATCCGTCGTGGCTGTGCGGAACAAAGTGAAGAATAGTTTCGAGCAGCGGTGCGCGAGAAGGTAACCGAGACGTAACATGCCTCGAGCTTCATATCGGGAGAGGAGCTTTCGAGGTAGTTACTGCATGCAGTTACTCAAACGTTTTCTTTAACCCTTCCCTTTTAAAAAAAACAAAAAAAACACGTCAGCCGGCGCTAACTTTTCATCTCGGGAGAAGACCACTCTTCACAAACGGTTATAGTTGCCAAGGAGGCTGACTTTGACCCAACTAGTCTCCGGGCAGAATAGACACAAGTATATTTACCAACACGCTCGTTTTTGATGCTAGTCTCCGGGCTTTGCTGTTTCCAAAAGAGATAACCCTTCGGTGCTATCGGATTTCCGCGGACGGAGATAGAGTACATAAAATTGAAAGAATAAAACACGGAGGACAAGCACAGGACAACCACTTTGCAGAGCACGGCCATTTCTAGGATAGGGCGTTCGAAGCTTGGGCAAATACGCGGTATCGTTTCACGCGTGCACGGATGGCTGGTTTCAAAATTTTCCCACATCCCTAACGAAACCGGCCCATCTTCGTGTGCGTGCGCGATTTTCGTCCCGCGCCGCCGGTTTTAGCTCGCACGCGGCGTTGTTTTGGCAGGCAGAACTGTTGTTGACCGTCGATATTGTAAGGCCATGGTGTTCTCATCCTCCCGGGCAACAGTTACTTTGCTTTCCCTTCTGCAATACTCTGACTGACTGACTACTCCTGGGTGGCCGTCACTGTTCGCCGCGTCAACGACACATTCGTACCATTTCACTCCTCGTGACACAGGGTGCGCTGCTCGCTTTACTGTCACGGGCCGTCCTATCTAACACAACGAGCGCGAAAGGTCGTGGTCATCTGCTGGTTCCGAAAGGGCGGGACGTTCATATAGGCCAATGAAGGCCCCGAATCAATAGGACGTCTGCCGATTTCTATACATTAAAATTTACGACGCCTGCTGGTCTGTTAATAAGTGTTGCTTTCTCTTTTGAACTGCTCCAATGTAGCTTGCCGCCTATAATAAAATTTAAATGATCAATAAATATAACAGGGTGGAACTACTGTATTTCATTTTTATGTGGGTGCGTTGAAAAAAGTCAAAAATATTTCTAAGTTTCTGAAGACGCGCAATTCGCAAGTCCGTTTCAAGCCGTAAAAACACGTTTTTGTACGATATTGATGCTTAAATATAAAACATACAAACAAAATATACACTTTCTCGACTTGCTTTTCGAGTAGACAACTATCATATCTACATTTTAACAAAAAATAAAAAAAAATAAAAAATGGTTTTTTTGAGAAAATCGATTTTAAAATTGGTACTTTTTGGTTTTCGCATAACATTAACGTAAACGTCCCGCAAAGGCTATTTAATACAGGTAAATCATTTTATAATATCTATAAAGAGCGTGTTTTGGGCTCTCCATAGACATAAAAAATATTGATGTAACCCAAGTAGATCGCCAGTATTTAATTGTCAAAGTTCGTCAACAATTGACCGAGGGGGCGTTTTTGACATTTTTACAGAAAAAAAGCAAAACGCCTAAAATTATTTCATGGTATTAGAGCCTTTTACCTGTGCCCACAGAGTGCTTGAAAAAAGTTAATATAATGTGGACTGAAAATCCACGACGGGAGATCGAGCGAAACATCCGACCCACGACGGATGTGAAAAACACTGCTTTCCGCCGCGGCCTCTTTTAAAATTCGTAAGTCGAGAACAAAAAATCCGACGGACTTGCCGTTTGTGGCTACTGCGTTTTTAGAGACGACGCCATAACATATATTTTTTTCAGCGAAATTAAAAATTCGACCCTTTTTGCCTGCACGATTTGAGATGAAACCACCCATATATATATATTGTTCTTATTTAGAACCAGTTTTCTGCAAGGTAGAGCTGTTACGAGCCCCACCCCTGCCCGTTTCGATCTGGATGAGCATCGGTACCGGCGTGCGGTCGTGCATCACTACTGCGTGGTGCACGTTAAAGACCCCAGGCTAGCGGTTGTACCGCACTGGCTAAATTGCTCATCTACAGCGAGTGACTCGTCGCAACTTTAAATGGCTGACCAACTACACGCTGTATAAATATCCCCACAACCCCAATTTTTAGAGCTGTTACATATATCAAAAATAGTATTCTTCTTGATGGTTTGAGCCTTGTGTGGCGATCGTAGAAATTCAAATGATAAACGTTTTGGGACCTGGCAGGTCCTTCGTCGGATGGATGGTTGGATGGATAGTAATGGCGCTTTACCTTTTCTAACGTTAGGCAGCTTGCACCACCTAGCCTAACATTTCGTCATCACTTTTTTTTTTAAATTTGTATAAATTTTGTTATAACACAACCCCCCCCCCCCCCTTTAAAGTGATTCCATTGCTTATTTTTATCTGTATTTTCTTTTACACCTCCCTAGATTTTTTTCACCAATCTTCTCATCTCCTCTTAGTTACCGCAATTCTTTCCCTATCCATTCGTCCATCCATGTCTGTAAATCCCAGTGCCTCCTCCCTCTAAATCCGTAATCATCCTTTCAAGAGGGTGGGACAAAGCCCCGTGCACCTTAAAATTACCTGTTCTGCAGTTTCCCTTTCGTAGTTGCGTATGTTGCATAAAGTGTCAATTTCCTGGAATTTAGCCCTATATGTTTTCGTTCTTAGCACCCCCGAAGTAATGAGCTCCCCAATGAATTATCATACAACTGTTCCTTCTTTATGGATGGATGGATGGATGGTAGTGGCTAATCCCTTTGTAACTGGTGGCAGCTTGCGCCACCTAGCCTAACATTTCGTCATCCCTTTTTTTTAATTTGTATAAATTTTGTTATAACAGAACCCCCCCCCCCTCCATTTAAAGTGATTCCATTTGATGTCTGTGACAATCAGCCGTTTTGGTCCTGTGTAAATCTGCCGGATGAAGCGTTGCAGGAGGCTGTGTGCTGAAAGACACGTTTTCTGCTCGTTCGCCGTCGTCCGCCGAAGGAGTTTTTGAAACCTTTTCAAAACGGTCAGAGAACCCGTGGAAATTTTTTTTAATCCGCAACACCGCAGAAAAAAGGCAGAACTCGTCTAACTCAAGTCTCGCAGTCATGCAATGTGATAAAACGACATGCGCTCGGCACGACGAAGTGCTGCGTCTCTGTGCCTTGGCACGCTTGTATGCCGATCAAGAATCGACACCGCGTTAAGCGCCTTGGGAAAAAATGAGCGAATGTGCGTGAAGGTGTGTGTGTGACTCTGGAGCAGCGTTTTATTTGGACGACTGTATTTATGCTGCACTCACAGGCCAGAAACAAGTTTAGGTGGCTCGCGAAAACCTACCTCCTCTATGTCACTGCGCCACTTGCATTGCTGTGTGTTGCTATGTGACGTAATTCAGATCCATTCGAGTAGATTTCGAACATAGCCACGGTTGACAATGCCTAACAGCAACCACAGATTTTTTTTATACTGACAGTGCTTGTAATTTGCCAGAACAGATGAACAATTCAGAACTCCACGACTGATGTGTATGCAGCAACGACATGTATACGCACGACACAGCTTCAAAACTTAACACATCCACACGCCGTCGATTCTTGATCGGTATTCCGAGTTCTTTGATCACGCCGCCTCACCCCGAGACGCGTTCGCCGAGTCGTACCTTTTCCTGCGGTGCTGTGCTTTCGCAAAATTTCCACGGGATTTCAAAGGAAGCTGCGACCGTTTGCAGAGGGTTTTCAAAGACTTTTTCGGCAAATGACGGTGAACGAGCAGAAAATGCCTCTTTCAGCGCGCAGCCGCACGGCCTCTGCAACGCTTCAACCGGCAGATTTACACGGACCCAAGATGGCTGATTCGGAACTTCCAGTGACCGCATTTGCAGAGCGGGAAAGCTGGATCCAGCAAAAATTGGGTTGTGGGGATATTTATACAGCGTGTAGTTGGTCACACTAAAGTTGCGACGAGTCACTGGCTGTAGATGAGCAATTTAGCCAGTGCAGTACAACCGCTAGCCTGGGGTCTTTAACGTGTATCAAGGAGTAGTACACGACCGCACGCCGGTACGATGCTCATCCAGATCGAAACGGGCAGGGGTGGGGAGCCCAGGATCCCTGGGTTCTGCAGCGCGAGCTTTCGCCCCACGTGCTCCGAGCTGGTGTGCGCTAGCCCACTCGGCCACCGATCCCCCAGGGATCCAGAAAATTGTCAGAGATGAGTGGTCCTAGGGTGCCTACATGTATGTCTGTTTCAGGGTGAAGACACCCATTGTTGCGCCTGAATGTTCAGCGCGTGACGCTCTCGCGCACTCGGTGCGTGACTTGGGCGCTAAAATGGCGTCTCTGCATTAGCCAAAGCTACGCGCTCGAGCTGATTGACTCCGGATTGCGCGTACTTCACAACGCATAAAAAAACGATTGGGCGTAAAAATGGCTGATATGTCACCACTCAAGCAAAAGCGCGCGTGTGTATGAAGGCACTCTAAGTGGTCCGGCCAAAGACCTCAATAACTTTGTTTTCTTTCGTCGGTATAAAGACATCACGCGAACAAGTCCGAAAAAAAAATACTTAGGACGCGAAAAAGATTTACCAAATATCTACCAAATAGAACCAAAAATGCGATACACCTTATTATACGATTAAGAAAAAGAAAAAAAAAAGAAACTGGTATTTTAGGCAAAACCAGTTTTGGGACATGGTGGTTGGCACGCAGCCAACAATACCTGCAGGTGTCATAATATGTTGATTATTCGTTAAAATATTCGCTCGTGCTCTATTAAATGATCGAGCGAGTGGCAAAATAAAATAAAAAGAACAGTGCGGCACCGATTAGAAGATCCGCAGGGTGTTCTCGAGCGCAATTTGGACGTCAAAACTTTGTATCAATAAACCGCTGAACGAAGTGCATTGAAACTTTTCACAAAGGTTTCCTGATGTGGTGCATTTATCGCTCTCATTTTTTTTTTTTTAGTGCAGGTTACAAGAAAAGAAGCCTGGAAAAAGCTATATTTTTCTGTACACAGGGAGTGAAAGGGGAAGAACCTTCTGTTGACTCCACAAATGGTACAAGACACGCCCATCTGCTGGATCTGCTTGGGGTGTTCATCCCTCAAAGGAGCTTTCACATTCTTTGCTTTATTCTCCTGCCATCTGGGAGTAGCAGCGTCAACCAGAAGGTTTTGGCACTTTTCCTTCCTGTGCATAGGAAATAAGACGACTTCTTTAGGCTGTTTTCCCGACATTCATAATATTTGATAAAAACACCACCTAAACACACCTCTGTGAAAAGTTTCAATGCGCTTTGTTCATCAGTTTATTTATACGAATGTTTTTTTAGGCCCGAATGGCGCTCGAGAATTCCGCGTACATAAAATATCGAGGAAAACGACGCTATTGTTCCTTTAGAAATATCAAGATCCTTCGGTCCTGGAGTATTGCATCTATAAATTAGTTTGCCTTATTTTTCCTGTTCTGGTGGTTTTGTAGCCACCCTGAAATATAATAAAACTAAAATCAGAAACTCCATCGTGATCTGTAGAATTAAGGTGACGAGAAGCTGGTCCGGGAACAAATGTGTGAATGTGACTTTCATGTAGATTCGCACGTTTTCCTAGGCTTGTTCCATTTTCTTTTATATACTGAATTAGGCTTTTTTTTTTTACATTGAACCAAATAAACGACATTATCTCTATTACATTTAAACCTGTTTTTTTTTTTCGCTTAAAGTTGTTTTGCTGTACTCCGAATGGAGTGAGCCACCAATAAATTTCAACGCAAATTACGGCAATTATTATTACATTTTACGCAACCGCGGGTGCCAGTGCTACGTCCAATGGAGATTTTTTTCTAAACATATCCACAGAATTGTGTGGCCTTTTAAATGTGATTTTAGGAACTATAATTTCTTATGTTTCGTTCATGCGTAGAATATTCATATGACCTCGACGGAAATTATTAATGTTTGGTTACAAAGTTTCCTCCAGTCAAACCTTGCGTAATGTTCTGGGTTGCTAGGGTATTCTCTCTCGTGCGAACGTGTGAAGAATGTTCTCAATTTTTCTGAAAGGAGCAGGGGAAAATTCTAACGTTAGCTCTATCTGCCCTACGTCGTTTAATGATAGCCACTTCTTTTTTTTTTTTTACTAATAGTGTGTATTATTATTTTCTTTAATAATTAAGGGTGATTAGACGATCTTGGTGAGCGGCCCGTCCCGAACGGGTCGACGTACCCCTTCGCCCTTCCCCCCCCCCCCCCTTTTCCGTCCTTCCTTCTTCCCTCTGCCTTTTCCCCGATTTCCCGAAGAAAGCGCGGGTAAACGGGAGATCGCACTCTATGGAATAAACTTTGTTGTAAGTTGAAATAATGTACTCGTCTGTGTTTCGCCCTCTATGTTTTATTCTTTCCGTTATCCAGTAAACCTTACCAACACGCTCGTTAGGAACATAACTGAGAAGCGTTTAAGGTAATATTGATTTGCGTTTCTGTGAGAAGCGTTTCAAATAATATTGATTTGCGTTTCTAAGGAAATAATATTCTCGACTGATTGCTGTATGGCAATACTGGCTAATGACGTTTGGAAATTAAAAACGGCATGATTCTATGCTTGTGTATTGGAATGGGATAAAATCATGTTTGGATCTGTATGTTTGTTAAAGAAACCTGTTGGAATCTTTTTCGTGTGTGTTTGACAGTTTTGTAAAAATATTTTCTGGTATTTGAAACAAATTAACATATAAAAACAAACGCAAAGATTAAAAAAAAAAGGGCTGGAGAAAGGTATTTGGGGAGTCAAGATTCTTCGGAGGAGTGTCTACGTTTACTTTGTGGCACGCGGCGAAAAGGCCCTACTAAGAGAACTTTGCTGCGAAAATGCTCGAGTCTGAAGAAGGAAATAGAAGAGAATCTAAAGGCGCTCCCTCCGAGCGTAGAACAACCCCTGAATCCTCCCCTGTTTGACCAAAGGCTCTTCCAAGGTTCCATCGTTCTTCGGCTTTCGCCTTGAGGTTCAGGGGACGTCAGAGTGGTCAACCAAAAAATCCTTGCTGTGGTTTGCCAACGTAGCTATACCCTCCCTACCTAAATGCAACCCGTCAAAAGACAGACACATAAAAAAATAGAAAATCACACAAAAAGAACTGAGTTTTATGAAAAGAACGATGATTTAAAAACGCTTGTAAAAGGAGGAAAACTCCATCAGAAAAAAAAAAGTTAAAATCAAAGATGTTCTAGTCATTTCCAGCGGATGTAGCAAGATCTCCGAAATGTGGTGTCTGATTCTCGTCTTTTTGTTCTTGTTTTTGAGCGCTAAAATGTATTCCAAGATTTCCGAGCTCTAAGTTTATCCTCCAAACGGAGAGGACCGCTCGAAATAACTATAGAGTCACGTCTGGACGTTTTTGCCGAATATCTAAAAGAAGGTTATTAAATAAAATGGCGCACTAAAAGAACGATAAACGGCAAATACCACTTGACCCAACCTGTAAAAAAAAAAAAAAAAAAAAAGGATTACGGAAAATGACACCTCCAGACTTGGAAACAGGCGTCGGGCTTTCCCCTTAGCACGCGGCTGCACCGTGGCGAAGCAAGGCGCGCAAAATGGCGATGATGCCGCGGTTCTCGCTTCACTGGAGTGCACCAGCGCGCTGCGAGAAGCGCACTCCACGAAACTACCTGACCCTCCAGAACAGACCACAAACGTGAGAAACATTGCGCCACTTCGGAGTACTGTCAGCATGTGGGGCAAATCGAGTAGTGCGTTATTTAAGGCGGTAAACGAAAGTTCCGCAAATCCGGCAACGATCTGGCCCTATAGAGCGTATTCACTGGCCGCCATATTTGAGGTCACTGTTTATAGCGCATGCTCAGAACGAGCTCACATTAATAGGCTGCCCAGACCGGCAATCTTGATGGTGCGGGGTGCACGTTGCTAGAACAACTGTGGAAGCTAGCCATCAGCACGTCCTCAGCATTAGCGCACACGGATATGGCCGCCAGTGAATACACCCTATAGCAGGGCCTATTGTATTTCTACTATTAATCGAACCAAATAACGGCGCAAATCATCACACCTTGACGAAAAGTAACCGGATGTAGCAGGGTACGCTTTTTGGTGCAGCAGTCACGTCACTGCGTTTGGGTCGGCAGGACTTTTCCGACTCCGTCGCCTGCGTTGCATTCGCGTAGACGGAAACTCCGCAAACGCGAACTGGCCCCTAGCGTCTGGTTCCCACTCCCGACGCTTGACAGCGGGGTGCTCCAAAGCCCCCGATCGTGTTCTTTATTCTGCACTACCCACGTGTAACAGGGCAAAGGAAAGACTCGCACTGAGCAGTCTCACATCCGTACAGTGGAGTTATGGGGAGGAACCACTGGCAGATTAAGATCACACACTCGAGAAACTCACGAACGAGAAATGGAGTTGTGCGAATATTCTGGAGTTCTAAATATTCGCAGATGGTGTTTGCTATCTGGTTTGACTGGCA
>JAZHYW010052836.1:0-22310 GCA_037355805.1 Ixodes ricinus
AAGCCTTCGTTCAGTTGCATATTGCTCCTGCAACGTAAATTGATGTGAGTTTTAAAAACATTTTCGGCACATTTAGACACTGAAATATTTTTCTTCACCAGTCAACGTTTTGTCACATGATTGTACGCGATAAAGTAAAGCAATCAATTCCAAGAGGGATATTAAACTGTAATCTTTATTACCCCACCTGCCACTACACCCGCTGTACACCGCCTTCTACGCTAGTAGACGGCCAAGCATCAAGTAATCTGTTTCAAACGCCATGAAAGACTTCACGGACGTTCCTAAACCAATAAAGAAACGTTTATACAGTACAAAACAGTGTAGAATGCTCCTGCATTTTAACGTCAATCTCCGCAGCAATTTCGGCGATGATTTCTTTTACAAGGCTCTCGGTGAGTGTTCAGGAAGTCTCGGCCGCGTTGCCGCGCTCTCCTGGCAACTTCCTGCGACGCCGTGAGCTTGGAAACCGAGCGCTAAAAGGCGTACTGCTTCGACGCGAGCCAACCGACGTCCCTGCCCGACACAGGCGTATGGTGCGCAAGGACCCTCGGCTGGAGCCCCGGGTGGGGGAGCGGGTGCCCTACGTGGTGGTGTATGGCTCTCCGGGCCTGCGGCTGATCCAGCTGGTGCGGCACCCGCTGGAGGTGCTCTCGGACCCGTCCCTGCGCCTCAATGTGCACTACTACGTCACCCGGGCCGTGGGGCCCGCCCTCAACCGGGTGCTCGGGCTGGTCGGCCAGGACGCCCTGCAGTGGTGGGTCGGACGCTCGGCTCCGTGGCCCGGTCCTCGCAAACCTCCCTTCCTACATTTCTTTGCGTGCATGTCTGTTCGACGCTTCAATGCAGATTTCCGTTCCGCGGAAGCTGGCTCGGAATTCTCGCGACTCCAATATTTGTACTTTGCAAAACCTCGACAGTTGCGGGCTAGGCCCCGTCGGGTGCACTTCTTACCAAGCGCCGGTGCACTGCGAAGAAGCAACAACCGCGGAGACAGGTGTTGCTTCTCCACACTGCACCGGCGTGCTCGTCGAGAAGCGCGTTCCACGAGGCTAACCAGCCGCGATCGACACTTTGAAAAGCACGAAGAGCGCAACTCTACAGTCGTTGGACGCACTTTCGACGGAAGTGCTCGGTGTCCCAATCTGCCCATGCATCAAAGCTAGCACGTCACGCCATTGGACGTCGCAATCCAGGCGGTCGCAGTCGCAGAAGTCGCGGCAAAGGGACAAGTGGAGGCGGGTGCCGCTGCCGTCATGACGTCCCAACTTATGACTCGCCGAAGTTTCCACGGTCTGTAAATCTGAAGGGTGACCTACGGCGGCAGAACGGGCGTCTGCCGCATTCATCTCTGCTGCCGCGCCACCGCCAGGATCACGACTGGCATATGGCAAGAGCGAGGGCATTATGTTGCTGAGGCAAAATTTGAGGGACCACGAACGAGCGTATGTTGAACACACCGGTCAGAGACTCATTTTAGGCACCGCCTGGGCGTTGAGGTCACTGAGATATTGACAACTCAAGGGGTTCTCGCCGACATAGCGCGGTAATTAACCACAGCCTGGTAATACTTAGAGCGAAAAGCCTCGAACTTGAGGCGTCACGAGTTCTGTTCCTGCTTGTTTATAACAGTGATACTGTCACAACCCGCTTATAACAAAGTCGGTTATGATGAAATAGTGGCCACAGCTGTAGCGATCACAACTTTAGCATTCCCCGTATGCGCTTTTTCAGCGTATTTGGGTCTGTTTTTAGCGAAGCGAAAATGAGCAACCTCACTAGTTTAGCAAAAAAAATTTCTGAAAATTTAGAAAATAATTAAATTTAGAAAGTTTGCTAAGTAGCAGACCGCCACACTTTGCTGCCGCGGCTGAGCAGCCACCCGGAACGGAGCGCAGACAGGCCCTGCAAAAGCCGCTGGCAGCAGCTTCTCGCGTTGTCCTGCGCTACCCGCTCCTTATCTGGGAAGCGGCTTTTCTACATCGCATGCGGAGAAGCCGTCTTGGCATGCTGATGGGGGGCGTTTTGGGTGTCAGCAATGATGGACCCATACATACTGACGGAGGCGCGGAGAGAGCCTAGATTTGAGAGGGGGAGCAACACAGACCGTGTAGAGCATTTTCAATTTAACAGCGGACGCCTTCCAGGCAGATTGGCATAAGTGCGCACGCACTTTGATGTCTCGTGGCTGACGTGGTGAGGGAGTCGGGCGTAGAGAGCGGACACGTTTGTGGACGGTGAATGCTTTGACTCTCGCAGGCTGCAGCTCGTTTTGAAAACGTGGCCCACAAACCACGTGAACCCGATCGAGCAGTTGCCCCCTCTCTTAAATCTAGGCTCTATACCGACGAAACACTGAACTCGAGCGCAAACTTGCGGCTGTGCGCGCTTCTTTGTTTGCTTCGTCTTCCGTGTCGTCGTTGCTGGTCGGTGTGGTCGCTCTCTGCGCGAAAGTCTAGCTTTGCTCAAGCACTGATTCAGCGTTTTTAAACGATGGCTAGTCCCGACTTCGCCGGCATCTCGACAGGAAGACGAAAGCAATCTCCTTGAAACAAAAGTGTGCCGCCATCCTCAACGAAGTGGCGCATGATTTTAAAGAATGCAGTCCACTGCTGGCGTCCCCGCGGCGGCCATTGCAGCTGTCGACACGGTCCGTATGTAGCTTGCAGGATCTTCTTTCGATGGGAGCTTCTCGCAGTTCGGGAGAAGTGGCTCCGATCTAACGGAGAGCGCGTGCAGGAAGGTCTCGACTGCTTTCTGCAGGCACGAAACATGTGCCCGTGACAGCTCTGTAGTTATCTCTGTTTTTTTGCGTGTTACTTTCGTGGAGTTTGGATATAAAGAAGAGGCGGATATAGCAAAGCGATTTCAGATTCCCGTTGACTTGCCGTTATAACCGGTCTCGACAGTAGCTGATATGGGCTCTTCCCACCGCTGGAAATGACAACCGTTGTTGTTGTTGTACTTGTTGATGTTGTAATTGTAGTTGTCGTTGTTCATGTCGTTGTTGGTGTAGTAAAGCGTCTGTCTTCTGTCTCGATGTTAAAATCCTCAAAAAAATTGCCTGCCGCGTGCGTGGATTTAAACTTGCTTTCGCTGTATGCAAGCGGAAGCGTTACCACAGAGCTATGCCACGGCGTTAACGACCCGCTTACGGTAAAATCCCGTAACGGCACCCCTCCCGAGAGATCACCCATTCTGTTTTTCTGGCTAAATATCCTTAACATAAAAATTCCGAAACATCGTCCATCCTCGATTCCCGTCAGACATCGCACGATGTCCGACGTCGCATCAGCCGTGCAATCTGCGGTCCTGGTATTTGTGTGACAAGCGAGTTTGCAGCGGGTTCCCGCGTTTTATGTCTGCAGTCTGCGTGCACAAAATCGGTTCCCGTGGCATGTAAGTTAGTAGCCAGTTTCCGTGGTGTTTATCGCACCATGAAACGTGAATCTGCTGCATCTGCCGTCTGCGATATCCTTTGCCATCACAGAAGTTTGTAGCAAATTCCCACATGTTTATCGCGTTGTGAAATGCGAATTCGCCGTGTCCGTGACATGCAGTGTCAGTTCCCGTGTCATGTCGGTTGTAGCGGGTGCCCCTGTGTTTATCATTGATTTTTGATAAAGTTTTGCCATTTATCTCTTCATTCTGGGTGGGCGCCTTTTTTTCCTTTTTTCATAATTTGCACATTTTTCTTGAAGCCCGGAAAAAAAATTGTGTTCGAGGTTCCTGGATAAAGACCACTGAACTGTATGTTTCTTTGTACGCTCTAGAAATCTGTCATTGGAACTTTTTTTGATATAACCGAAAGTTCATTGATTAATATGAAATAATTAGTTGCCGTAAAATACCGGGGAGCACCCGCCCTGCTTTCAGTGAGAACTCGGTTATTCTAGACATGAGTGCTGGTCCGGTCAAGTCAGGCGCTTAGCGTATAATTTGCAGAATTCCAAGTTTGGGAATTCTGCGAGCTTTTATACAGGGACGTAGGCGACACAGTGAATCCTGGAAGTAGTGTCCGTAGTCCCTGTCTCATCAGGAGCTCCGCTGGTGATCGGCCATCTTCAAGAAGAGCTGCCCGGTAGTTGAAAAGGCCCAACCAGAAGTCCTCTCTGGCACACTCCGTCTTGCATAAGACGCACTTGACCACTTGAACTCCTTTTTCTGCCAGCCCGTTAGCCCTTGGAAACCTGAGACTTGAAATCGTGTGCCCAAAATCATGTTGTGAAGCAAACTCTCTAAACTCTTTCGCAGCGAGCTGTGGTCCCCTGTCTGCGCACAGCTCTAGAGGTATGCCATTCCGGGCAAATATTTCACAGAGCCTATCAACCACCACTGTTGCAGTGGGTTTTGTAAGGCGCACTACTCCTGGGAAATTCGAGTAAACATCGTAGACAACCAGGTAGTGTTTTCCGGCATTTTGGAACAGGTCTGCACCTACCC
Organism: Ixodes ricinus; assembly: GCA_037355805.1. Taxonomy (NCBI): domain Eukaryota; kingdom Metazoa; phylum Arthropoda; class Arachnida; order Ixodida; family Ixodidae; genus Ixodes; species Ixodes ricinus. Next base: position 4,444 of record JAZHYW010052836.1, read on the forward strand.
TAGCCAATGGGTGCTCTGGGACGGCGCGGAAAGACAGAGGCTCGTCAGGCTGTCGGTATGCAAACCTCTTGCAGGTGTCGCACCTGTCGATGAAATTCGTTGCATTAGCAGCCATTCCCGGCCAGTACATCAGCTTTCGGGCCCTAGACCTGCTTTTGCCCAGCCCCAGATGTCCTTGATGTAGTCGCGTGGATTCATATCCCACTTCTGACACCATATATCGAGCTGAAGAAGCGACTGCACAGCAGCTTGATGTCCAGACCAACAAAGAGGCTGATCATTGTGGGGCGCGTGCGTACAGGGCTGGCGACAAGGTTGCTTAAACGATGAATGATCCGACACAAGCATGACCCTTGGGAAACGCCACACACATCCCCCTTTGAAAAACACTAACACTGACCCCTTCACTTTCCTCTTTTGGCTTTCTCTTTTGCTTCTATATTTAATTGCTGCCTCTTTTTGACTTTATTACGGGGTCAGTGTTAGCGTTTCCCTATAATTTTTGTACCTCGAAGCAAGGCATACGCGCTCCACACACCTGCGAGTTCACACTCGCCCCAGCATCCGTGCTGCACATTGGCGTCTGCCCTTTGATGTCGCCTCCCTCTCGCCTTTGTCCTTCAGTAGTCTACTTCCCTCTATGCGGCGCGCTTCCCTTTCCACTATTTTGTCTACAGATGGACACTGTCAGCTTTTTCCTGTCATTCAAATACTAATGCTAATGCATTATTAAAAAAATTGAGCAGTCCTGTGTTAATCCACAGTACAGTCACAGCGATAGCGACAATATGTCACGGCAAAGTCGTTGGGCATTGGCGTCATGTTTACGCACCGTGGGGCAGTGGGGTGCGTGAACAAGAGAGTTCGGAACAAAATAGACGTCTGTGTTGTTCTGAACGCTTTTGTTTTGTTCTATTTTGTTCTTAATACTTTTTTTGTTTTTTATCCGGAGCACGTGAAAGTGCGTCTCCCGGCACTTGACATTGACAGTGCAACGATGGCAATTTTTATAGGCTACTTGTTTTTTCAGAGAGCGTTTGCAGTGGGCATTGGGTATTACAAAACCCTAAGTTTAGAGCGGGTTATTAACGCCATGGCGTGGCTCAGTGTTAGCATGCCTGCTTCACATGCAACGGACTTGGGTTCGATTCTAGCGTGCAGCGGGCAATTGTTTTGAAGGATTTGGCAACATCAACGACGGACGCCCTACATCGCCAACTACAACATGAACAGTGGTAGCATATAGAACTACTACCACTACAACATCGACAGTGGATGTCATTTCCAGTGGTGGGAAGAGCCCATAACAACTATCACTGTAGAATGAAACTTGCGCCTCCAGATGCGAATCTCGGTCTGGGCGTAGGTATGGAGGAGCCCCCGAGGCCGGCGTCTGGCACGGCGGGGGTGGTGCGGGGCAGGGGTGGCCCCAACACAATCGGCCGATACCTGGTGTGCCAGCTGTGCCCGGCCTGCGGGGCCCAGTCCCCCAAGGAGGGGCTCTGCCCCGCCTGCAGGGCCGACCCCGGGTTCGCCGCCCTGGCCCTGGGAGACAGGGTCCACCGGGTGCAGGCCGCCCTGCACGACATACAGCAGGTGAGCTCTAAATCCTCCATCCTCCCTACCACCTCTTGGCTATGTGTAGCAAACACCCGTAGCAGGGCTTCTTCTTTATCTCAAGAGAATGCCCATCTGCCTCGAATGACAGCCCCCTTCAGCAGTGTTACATTGGAGCAGTACAGAGTCCTACAGATTTTATTGACAATAATTTTACACACTAAGGCGGGTTTGGTTTATAGCTGCGCACCAAAGCGTGGCTCAGATGTGCAAGAATGCTGTTTGAATGGGGAAAACACTTCCCTCGGTTTAAAAGGACATATGAGAGGGTCTGGGTGCTTCGACAAGGAGGCACTCTGGGGAACCCGAAAGCTTTTGACAGTTGGCCAGGGAACCCCTTCCAGTCTTGGCATCAATGCAATAAAGCAGTGCAGAAACCTACAGGCCCTTTAAGGAGTGATTAACATACTAGGGAGTGCTTGGCTCATAGTAATGCATCAATCAGTGGCCAAGATCCTTTAAAGGGGTGCTTAAACAGGAAAAACACTTTAAATAGAGGTGGAGATGGTCAGTGAAACTTGGGAGCTGGGCGGGGGCTACTCTGGGGTACTCAGCTTGAGAACCCGTGACTAAGGTTGGGATGGGGCCAAGCCAATCCAAAAGCCCGGGCCCAGCCTGGCCCGCGTTTTGAGCCTGGGTCGGGTAGTGCAGATTGTTTCCAGGCCCGAGACTGGGCTCGACCAGTGGTGTAGCACACTTTCTAAACATGGAGGAGAAAATGCTAATGTATTGATCGTTCAGATTTGAAAGAAACGAAAAAGCCGAAGTGCAAACTTGCTACGACGCTACTAAAACTCTTAGAAATAAAGGAAGCTGTCTTGGTCTAAGAAAGCCCACAAGAAGATACAGAGAAGAATCCTGGGGATTCCATCAGCATAGTGGGACAGCTGCCAGCAGGCAAGAAAACGAGGGCAATCCGGTCACAGGGGACGGTACGATTGCCTTTTCGTTTTCAAACTCTCGAAGAAAGAAATTCAGCCTTTCCACTCCGGTAAAGAAGGAAGAGCAGCGGAGCTGTACAATGTGCCGCCATCTAGGAGCGACGGCGGCAATCAGACAACCGGCAGGCCTGTTGTCTGGCTGCCGCCGTCCCTCATGGATGGCCATAGCTGTCCAGAGGGTTGTGTTGAGATTTATTTGTCCACGGACACAGAACTGGAGAAACTAACCCCTAACAGCTCTGCTGGCTGTAAACAAAAAAAAAAACAAAAAAAAATCTTTTTGGCTATTAAAGATAAGCTATGTCCTTTATTTTCGTCTAAGCTCTTGTATTGCAGGTGACTGCAATACGACAGTGTCTTTCATGCAGAATTCGCTAAACGAATCAAATCCACCAACACCTTCCCAGGGAAGCCTTTAATTTAAGAGATGAGGCACATGCCTTGGGCCTCTTACCGGGCCCGGCCTGATCAGGTAGGCATCCCATTGGGCCGGGTCTGGGCCGGGTAATACTAAGATCCAGCAAGCCCCGGCCGGATCGGGCCTAAAAACGTGGGCCCGTGCAGTGCTCTACCCGTGACATGTAGAATGGTTTTGAGACTGGGTGTCCTAGAGTACCCTTATGGGTTCCTCCAAGCTTGCCCCTCCGTATCCCCAAATGATGTGCTTTCCCAGTGTAAGCTTTATTTTTAGTGGATCTTAGCCGACCATTGTTGCCGAACCACCAGTAATATCCTAAACGTATACACCCACCCTCGAACTTTGACCGACCCCCTTTTTATGTCAAAATATCTATGGCAAAGAAAATCCCGATATATCGCCCACCCTCCAAATTAAGCAGTTCCGAAGAACAGGGGACGTTTGGGCAGACATTTCATTTTAGAAGTCTAGGGACGCTTACGCATTCAAGCACCAAACAAGGAAGTTGTGATCGACAAGGACTTTGCCCTATGCCAAAGCATTTGCTGACGATATGCCGGCTTTACCGCTTCCTCAGCATCGCTCTTCGTCGCTTCTTTCGGCCCGCTCACTCGCTCACTGGTTGCACCTGCTTATGTTTCTATTTTCTTGTTCACCTTCTTTTTTTTTTTTACTTTTATTAATTTTTTACTTTTACAGATCAGCAAGCCTAATGAAGGGAACATAGCGGTTTTAGAAACAGGGCTTCACGGAACAAGCGTTCTCCGCTGTATGCGGATCGGCAGTGTTCATCGCGTGTATGCAAAAACAACGGACTTTGCAATAGTAAAACATTCTTTCAAATCAGGTAGGTGGGCAAGTCTCAGAAGATTCGCCCGCCCACCTTTCCCAGTTATCTCCCGCGAAAAGGTGGGCATTCGTTCAGGACATTACGGCATAGATGGCTTCCACATGACGTCATCAAATAAGCGCTCCGATGACCATGAGAGAAGAGGGGAAGAAGGAGCTTTCCTTTTGCCGGACTCTCTTTTGTGTCTCCCAGATTTGCCCAGACGTCCCTATTCTCCTCCCGGAAGATTATAGAAGACAAACTCGTCGCTCAGAATTTCTACAAAAGCAGCTTGTCTCTCCCTGTCTTTCACGGTGGTCAAAAGTGTGTGATGTGACGTCAGTGCAAGCCATGCATGTGCCAAATGCTCCCTAGCATGTTTCTTGTTGTTTACGAGATCTGGAAAGTTGCGTGCCGATTCGGCCGTAACAATGCAAAGACCAAGAGGGGCCCCTCCATACCTCGATTGACGGAGAGGAGTGTTCCTCGATATGAAGAAGTTTGAGAACCCGTGGCCTTTGGGGCAGTTTTCCGAAACGCTCTTTTGCTTCCGACAAGCCGCATTTTGTCACATTGACGAGCGGCGTCCACCAATTTCCCAGGTTGTTTACACGCAGACGATCAGTTGTTGGCATTGCTTTTAGCTTCGGTGAAATGCAGAAGCAAGGCGAGCGGCTTCCTCGACGACAGATCTCAATCAGTGTGACCGGAGACTCATTTAGGCCGCAGAAACCGACGCTTACCATGCTTTTTTCCTTTCGGGGTTGTCTCGGCAGACGCCATTGCTACCGACAGTTGGGAACTGCATGCTTTGGCGCATCTCCATCAAATGCAAAGTTCATGCGCGCGAGAAGGTCTTTCACCCGCGGCAACATGGACAACAGGGACTGACGATATCTCTAGGGATGCTGTCTGTCCCTGTTACTTTTTCCCTTCCACTCTAAAAAGTTTTCCCTCCCATGCTGCCCCAGTCCCAGGTTGAAGTCAACGTTGGCAAACCAAGCTATAGGTTTGTGCCGAAACTTTTTGTTTGGGAAACCTGGGGCAATCTTCCCCTGGCAGTTAATTCACTCTCACTAAAATAAACTATCTATTACCAGAATGGTTTGCTCTCAAGTTCCCCAAGAACCAGGCGGACACATGTTAAAGCAAAGCCTGCCTCTGAACCTCTTGTTTCTACGCTTCTTTTAAAGAATTAGAAACCGTTTTCAGTAACCATTCCAGCAGGTCATGCTGTGGGCCAGGAGCATTGAAACCCGAGCCCGATAAAGTTTGCCTTTCAGCAACGCACGTTCCTGTTTATGTGCCCGTTTCACTACGGAGCCTAGGACGAACGACGTCACCGGGACCGGGACGTCACGCGTTTGGGCGCCACGATCTCGGCAGTCGGTCGTAGGGGTTTCTGCGAAAAAGACGAGCGAACAAGAGTATCGCTGCAGTCGCGTCGTCCCAACTTTTGGCGGCCGGACTTTAAAACCGAACAGCGCCCTACGGCACGACAGGTTTTTACCGTATCTACCTCCCCCGCTGCGCCACCGGTGTCATCGCAGGAGGCAATGCCACGAGTGCAAGGTCATGGGGCGTAAATCAAGGGAGCACAAATGGGGACACACGCCGGCCAGAGACAAGTTGCAGGCACCGTAGTTTTGCGAGCTCGGTGCACGTTTAGTCGTCTCTATACTCTGTTTCGCAACTTAGCGAACCGTGGAGGGTGCAGCCCCGCGACCCAATAAGAGGGTCAGAGCAGGCAAGTGACAACACTCCACGATTGAGACCACGGAGGCCTCGTTACCGTTGAAGCAACGGCGCTGTCCGTGACAAAAAGTAAATCTAGGCTTCTTTTTCTTTTTGAGTAGCATCGGCGGTCAGACCCTTCTGACCGCAACAATGCACGACACGGAAGGAAGACGAAGGCACGATTACTTTTCGATGATCCTTAATACGGATCAACACTTTTCCAAAAATAACGTGCCTTTTGAACGATGTTTGAATGATCACGGTCACGTAATTGACCGCTTCCGCTCACAACATCGCCCTGGCATTAGCACCCGCCTGCAGATTCGCGGGTAAATTGAAGGGTACAGTTGTTTCACGAACCGTTCCCGAAGGCTCGCTACTCTAGCGGACGGCAATGTTGCGGCAGTGGACGTTCATTCGAAGTCGGTTGGTTTCGCAGCAGACGGCTCTTGGCCAGCAGACGACAGCCGGTTTCTCCGGACCTTGCATTTGGTGCAGTGACACAAACGCTCCCATGATGTGGTGTCATGTGCCTTGCCTGTGCTTGCCCCGATACTCTTATTCGTCGCGGGGGCCGTAGTCTCAAAAAGTTTGCCATGTTATCGTAGAATGCGAGTATAGACGGCGATGCAATCTTGTGTTCCCTTGCAGATCTGCCAGAGCTGCATGGGCTTCCGCGGGAAGCGAGTGCATCTCGACGGACTGCCCGATCCTGTACAAGAAGGCGAGGGTGACGCACGAGGCGAAGCAGGCGCGGGCGTGGCACAACACAAACTCGACTGCCCAAGCCAGAGGCTTTGCCTCCCACCACTAGGCGTGGGGGCCGGCGTTCCCGGCAGGCGGCGTCGGGAGGTCGCGACCTCGGTTATGCGAGAACCGACGAGGGCCGACCAAGCGGTCGGCCACGTCGTGCGCAACGTCCGGTGCTTACGCTGCGACAGTGAAGGGATCGGAGCGTGAACAATTGCGCCGAGAAGTCCGACGGAGGGGCACGGCAAGCACGAAGCGAAATCATCCCGGCTCGAGACTCTAAAGCGCCGTTCACACTCTTGCGACCGAGTACAACCGAGAGAGACCAGACCGGTTTTTAGGACCGGACGCCTACAGCGGAGCTTATACAGCGGAGCTGGTCCTAATAGATCGCAAGAGGCTTAAAAACCGGTCTGGTCTCTCTCGGTCGTACTCGGTCGCTCAAGAGTGTGAACGGGCCTTAAGCGGTTTCTTGTTCTGTGCCTCGCGTAATACGAGGCAGACGGTATCCTCTACCAGTTTGACCTTGTTTGTTTTGTCCTTTAATGGTGTACAGCGAGATGCAACTGTACTTCCGTTTTTGTTTGTGTGTTACGAGCGAGTGTGTTTCAATTCGAGGCCAACTCGTCGTCGGTGTTTTCGACAGATGCCGACCGAACGGCGTTTTAGCGCCCGCGGGTTGTGCCGTGAACTTTTGCCTCGTTCTTCGTTTTCCCGATTGTTGGCCGTGTTTGTGGGGAGTGTCTGTTGCAGCCGTAGTTTGGGGAGAACGGCCAGTGTTGGCGGCGTGTTACGTTTGCGTTACGACGTTCGGAGGACAAGTGGCCTGCCAATGCAGCTGGATCCTAGAATCTCTAAAGTGCCTTCCCTAACATGCTGTTGCACCTATTTAACTAGTCATACCTGGCGTGTAAATCAAAGCGGTTGCATGGTCCGCATGGGGAGGCAGCATTTCCACTGTGCAGTCTGTACAAAGTGACGTTTCACTACTGAATTTTCATCTTTGTTTTCCAAAGTCATGCCCATTCAAGCCAAAACATTGGCAAAAATGTTTTCTTTTTATTATTTAGATTCTTTTCTTTTTACTTGGTAGACTAAATTGCGACGAAATGCCATTTTGCTGTTTCACGAAGCCTAGTCATTGTGGTTGCCCTTGAGTAGTGTGTAAGGAAGCAATGCAAAGGCATTCATTGAATAAAGTTATCCTTTCAAGCACCTGAAGCACGAGTTTTGTCCCTTGATGCAGACCGACCTTGTGTGACAAAATTGTTTGTACTAATTCGCAGATACATATTGCTTTAATTGTAGCAGCTGTACCAGGAACTGTTGGTGGAGCTCCTATTTTGCAATGTTCAGCCTAACAATGTTGCCACTCTTTAGCGAGATGGTGTGGACACGGACAACACATTGCCTACGGTAGAAAAGGAGGAGGTGTCTGAACAAGGCCAAAAAGGGGGTCAAAAATCCACTCGGGCTTTGCACATCTCCAAAGAGGGAGCAGTGTCGGGTTGGTGCTCTGTGTGCAGGCTAAGGATATCCAGATTAACACCTTTTATAAACCTTTTGCAATTTCTGGAGTTTTTTGATACTCCGCAAGACAGTCTGTTAAACTTGTGCCATTAAACCGACTATATTTAAAGACACTCGTTCCCATAAGTAGTGAAAGTTATTCTCCAAAATTATTGTTTGAAACCTCCCAGAGCATGTCGAAGGCTCGAATAGTCGGACAAGAATTCTCCTCAGTTGTGTCAGTCTGCCATTAGAAGAGATCCTTAAAGGGGTACGGACACGAAAATTGAAATACTATACAAATTTCCTTCAGAAATGAGTCAAGCATGACACATAATAATAACTGTAAATGATACTCGCACGTTTGTATTTTGAACAACTGGCTATATTTTTTCGTTCCAAACAGTGCACTCGAGCAAGTGCTCGAAGAGAAGCGAGCGGAGAGTGCGATGCGTTGCGGAATATCCAATGGAAATAAAAAAAATTTAACAAAAAAGATTCTTTGCATTTGCGATGTAGCAAGGCTGGGGTGGTTATGAACCTTGCCGTTGGTGGCATCAGCGTTGTGGTGGTGTCAACGCGTTGCAACCGAGCCATTCGAAGTACCCGTGGGGTGACGAGCGTTTCACATGTGAGATCAGTCTGCGCGTCGTATTTGTGTGACCCACTCCAATGGCGCTTCAGGACGATTTCTTTAGGAACATAAACTTGAACGATACAAGTGAGGATGAGGGCACTGACACCGCCCTCTGTATTCATTTCGGAAAGGGGATTTGGAAGTACGCTCAACTTCAACAGTTGAGTGTACTTGCAAAAAGCGGTGCTGCTTCTATGTTGGGTGCGGCTACGTCATGACCTACGTAGCAAGATTCCTAACGTTCTTAGATTACCTCCCAACTAATCTTCAGAGGCATCCACCAGGTGCACATTGAAAGATTTAATTAGCTTTAAATTTAGTTTGCTCGTGCCTTTTTAATGAAAGACTGTTTTTTTTTAGGTTATGCTGCAACATGCAACACAATTAAGCTAGACAATGAGCGCCGGAATTTCGTTTACATACCCCTTTAAAGGGGCAATGGAATAATATTTGTACTTTGAGGAAATACAACTTGTTCCTTGATGTTTACTACGAAACATGTGTTCCTTTTTTTTATCTCCACGCAATGGCAGTTGCAAACAATTGTTGCGGACGATTGGGTGATGTGATGCGAATGGGCGGCTTCGGCCGGTGCGATATTTTGATATTGCGTGGTGCTCCGGCGTTTGTTTAGGCCGTCCCATCCTTGCGCAAAAGGCTTGGAGCGGTGAGCGGACATCAAGAGCTCGCCCATAAGGTCCAATTGAGGCAGACCCTCTGGCATCGGCGGATATGCATACCCGTAGCACGTGGCGAGATTCAGGATCTTGCCAGCACAAAAATTGCGTGGGCACGTAGCACACGCCTTCGAGGCAGTCGGGTCACTGTCCGGGTACGACGACTGAAGAACCTTGCGGCAGGTTGCCGGCAAATATACTAGGTCTCGCATAAACCATAATCGCACATAGATAAGCGCGCGCATGCTCATTTCCTTTTCTGTGACGCAACGCTTGCCCAGTACAACAAATTCAATGCAGCCGACGCCGTAAAAACATATTTAGGAAAACGAGCAGCGTTCACCTTTTCAACTCGCAGCGAGAACAAGCTGCCACGTGACTGAAACCGAGCATATGCCACCAGGTTTTATCAAAGCCACGCGCTGGGGTTGGCAAAGCACAGGGCATGTGCCGAGTTCCAGACATGGTCGAGGTTCGGTTATTTCCGTCGCCGCAGCAGTGTGCACAAACCCAAAGTGAATGGTTATGCAGTGCTCGTGTCCACTGTTATTGAGCCGCATTTATATATTGTCGCCGTGGCAATTGCAAGGTGCAAGTGTCGTCTGCTCCGCACTCTTCGCCACGTTTTGGTGTCTACGACATTCGACAACGTCTGCACGACTGCGGCACAAGTCTGTGCACGTGGTGTCCGTAGCGTGGACAAAACTCCAGGAGTCAATAATCACAAACGGTGAGACGACGACGGCGGTTGTGACGCGGGAAACGGCGGTAGCGGCGAGACCACGGCGGGGCGGGCGAATGGCTCCCAAAAAGCGCACCGAGCAGGCGCGTTACGCCAATCACGTGGAAAACGCTAAGCACTGAGAGGAAACGTTGCTGACGTCATCCGCTATGCTCGCCCGGAAAAGTAAGAACAAGCAAAAGGTGGCAATGGTGATGACGTTAAGCTCAATGTTGGCTACGCCCATGCCGTAGCCTTGACTGCGTTGTTGGTTGCGCCTGAATTGGCCTGCTCCAATCAGCCGATCCAAGCAACTTGGCGAGTTGCAAAATTTGCCGGACTGTTTAAGAAACATTTAGACAGCTCTGCATCGTAATATTTGACGTGTGGTCTTCCTAGGCGATACTGAAGAGGACTGCATTGTTTTTTTCAAAACCAAAAATGAAGCGGAGTTGCCTTTTAATGGCGGCAATAATAAATCCTGAACTCTTTATTAAATCTGGTCGCCTCAATTTGTACAGATCATGTGCCATTGTAGACCTTGAAGCACTGGAACTAGCCTCCCTAAGCCATATCAGAATGAGGTTCAGGGTCTTTCAATACAAAGCTGGGCAACTGCGTTCCAATGGCTTCCATCTTGTTGCGGAATAGACGGTGCTCTCGACTGTACCTGCTGCACCCTGGGTCAAAAATAAATAAATTCCTTCAGCTTACTACGATGTGCAAAAACATACCTCGACCCAAACATGACTGAACAAAATCCATCACCACCACCTCCAGTTCCTTCCAAGCTCAACCACTTGAAAATAGCACTTTTGAGACTAGCAGAGCCCAAATTGTCAGACCTAGTGTTTCCAGATTTGTGTGCTGAGGTGTCAGCATTTGGTCATGGTAGTTTCTGTGCAACGACACGACTCTAGAGGTGCTATCATCTTTGAAGTCTACAATGTGTGCTACAGCTGAAGCAATTATAGGCTTCACTCGATGCCGTCCACTCCTCTTAGCTTTTCCGCTAGCCTGTGCTCATCTTACGTTGCAAGATCGTAGTGGCGCCAGCTCTCCTTCACGATGGTTTCTGCAAGGTGAAGTGAAAATGGTGCAGTCAATACCATCAAAGTGGTATGCCGCGCATGGTGCGACACCACCACGGCCAAGCTGCATCACTAGATATCGGTTGCTTCTTATGAAGCAGATAAGTAGATGCTACCTATTGAAACAATGCCTTCAGGGTAGCATTTATTCACGCGCAAAATGTAGCACCCTTGCCACGCCTCATCACTGCAATCAACCGCACCGCAAGGTAAGCAACAATTGCGTCGTCCTACTCTCGCATAAAGTCATTGTGGAAAAAAGCCAGTTACATCCTGCCATCACTTGTCCCTCTTAGAGTTGGAAAATGGAGCGTGACGACAATCGGCTTCACTCTGGGCTCACGCGACACTCGCTTGTTCCTACCGTGGGACGTGTTCCGTGAGACCCGCTTCAGACGGGGCAATTTCACCCAGCAACTTGTCGAACCCACAACAACTGCAGCCAGCAACTTGCCCACAATAACTTTTATTTTTCTTGCACTATTTAGACGCACAGTTACGCGCTAAAAACATGTTTTTATATCTTTGAATGGCGTTGAGAATACTAATTCATCTTTCTGAAAAGGTTTATTTCCAGAAACGATCCATTTCCAACCAGAACCAGGCCTTTAGTTGTCATCACCACCACTACAGGGGTGTCATGTGGAAACATTGCGTCCCTGATTGGCTGCCGCTGCTTCAAACGTCTTCGAGTTGTTAGAGTTGCTCGTCCGTTTCGAGCCGGATCCGATCTCAGCAATTCATGTAGATCTAGGGAAAGCAAGAGAACAACCCGCCAGCAACCCCAAAATTGCTGGAAAGGTTGCTCCGTCTGAGGCGTACCTGAGACTACAGATCTCTCCCTTTAAAGGGCAACTCCGCTTCATTTCTGATATTTAGAAAACTATGCAGCCCTCTTCAGTATCATATAGGAAGACCCCATGTCAAATATTACGATCCAATTCCTTCTATATATTTAATAAACTGGCCAGCAAACTTTTAAATAAGCCAAGTCGCCGAAATCTGCCAACTCTAGCGTGCGACGTGAGGCGCAATCATCAGCGCAGTCAATGCGACGGAATTAGAGCGGCCAACATTGAGCCTCTACGTCAGAGGCATGTCTACATCATTCTCACGTTTTGTTTGTTTTTACTTGTCAGAGCGAAATTGAACGATGACGTCACGAGTCTCTTTTCCCGGTGTTGGCTCAACGGCGTCCACGTGATCGCCGTAACGCGGATGCGCTAGTTTGCGCTGCCCTGCGCGTTTATCGCATGTCCGGTTTCTCCACTCCCACCCCTCTTCTCTTCGTCTTCTCCACTTCCCCCTCTTCCCCGGACCATCACCGTCCATGCCATGCGAACAACCTGCCCGCGTCACATGTCCTGTACCTCGCCCCCACGAACGTCACAAGACCACGTGGTTTGACGTGACGTGGCCATGACTCTGACGACACGAGACCAATGTTGCCTGACGCAACCAAAGTTTCAGTTTCGGTAACAGCTGATGTTTCAATTAAGATTACACAAATAATATTCCACATTTTGCGAATCCGAAGACGTAGAGCTGTTTAGTAGTGCTTTGTGAAATGGAATCGCATGTAAGCCTAAATTTTTCGAAATTGAGCGGAGTCGCCCTTTAATTTCTTCCCTGCCTGCCACATCTATTCTTATTTACTGTTTTATTCACAACACTGACAGCCCCTTTAGGCTGTCTCTGGAGTGTGTTTTTATAACAAAAAAACGATGAGAAAAAAGAAAATGAAGAGCAAGAATTGTAAAGCAACCAATTATCACAAATATGATCAATCATCATTCTGGCAACTCGGTAAAGTACAAAAGCACGTTCAGTTTCATCGAATAAATTTCTCTTGACCTCCACCGAGAGCAGCAGAGCAGCTCTCAGGAGAACACGTATGCCCTAGAGCCGGCGGCAAGACAGACGGTTGGCTTCGTCCCGAGGCCGTTCCAGGAACTGGAGTACCAGGACCATGGCCGGTGGGAGTTTGCTTCCTTGGGCGGCACGAGGGCAGTGAGGGGGGACACATCCGCGTCCTGGGCACCCAGGCGCCACAGCCTGGTGACCCCGTCCTGTCCTGCCGAACAGAGAGTGCAGTCTGTCCGGTCGTAGCTGAAAGGAATCTTCGTCCCGTCGTTGCGGTGTCCCTGGAAGGTCTGGATTACCTTCCTCGATGACAGGTCAATCTGAAAAGTGGTTTGTGCAGGTAAGGCTCGAGTGTTTGCATTTATTTGTCGTTGCCACGGTAACATTGGATATAACGGCTGGTAGGGATGATACGAGCTCTGTCTCGTGCGGTTGGGTTTAGAAGCGAACGTGTGGGCACTGGCTATGGCCAGCGTCGATAGCTTCTCAGAGGAGGCGACCTGTTATATGCTTGTGCGAATACACCCGGCGGCAATCCCTTCATTTCGGGGCAACATGCTTGCTGCCACATCTGCAAAACTGCGCACTCTCTGCTTCCTTCATTGATGAAAAACAATCTCTCTAGAAGTGACCTTTCGTGTACAGCGTTCACCAAACTTATACAGAATGCGTGATCTGTGTATTTCCTAATGGGAGCGCAATCCTGGCAGCAGCCGAGCGAACTGAGAACTCGGTCTGCGTTTTTAGCACAAGTTTGGCAAGCACCATACTTTACAAAAGCATGAGTTGTGCACACGCGTGGTGGGTCATTTTATTGAGGCCTACACGGTGGGTTTATATGCATGTCATCAAGATCTCATCTTGACAGTAAAGGAATACCTTTCTGCTCCTTTGGTGTTGAAAGTGTGTACACTACATGACACAGATGGTGCGTGAACATGTTGCAGGTTTTAGAGCGAGGCTCTTAGGCGCCCGTTTCCGTGTTTCGCGGCGTTTGTGTAACCGCGCTAAATTTAGCGGGAAAATTCACTTCATGTGACCTCAACAACAATTCAATTCCCTGCTCCATTTAGCGGGGAAATTCAGTTTCTCCGCTAGATTTAGCAGGAAAATCAACCTCACATGACCTCAACACCAATTATATTCCCCGTTTGGGGGGGGGGGACAAATAGAATTGGTATTGAGGTCACATGACACCAATTTTTCTGCTAAATTCAGCGTAGAAACTAACTTTGTTCTTAGGTGACGTCACATCGTCATGTGACATCATTTTCCCTGCTAAATTTAGCAGGAAACTGAATAGACCATTTGCTGTCTTACTCAAGCATCAAGGAGAATGCAGGGATTGGTGTTCCACGCGCCGCACGTGCTGGCCTCAGCAGTAGTAAATTTTCTAAAGCAAATACCTAAAACAAATGGCATCTTGCACGCGCGTTCGTCAATGCTTTCTTTTGGTTATTTACTTCGAATCTTTTAGTACAGGAAAGGTGTGGCGCGTGGAACACCAATCCCTGCATTCTCCTTGATGCTTGGGTAAGACAGCAAATGGTCTATTGGAGGAGAGAGTATGGAGGAGGAGGAGGGCATACTCTCCCCTCCCCTCCTCAAGAGCTGCAATTTTATTTCGCAATACAGAGATTTGTCCTCATTTTGCACCGTGAAACTTATTACTTGCAAGCAGGTGATGGGTCAGTGACCCATGGATGTCGGAACAACGTTATGAGAGAACTCCCTACCGGAAGCAAAGCCCCCGCTGCTGCAGGAACATGGCTCGCATTGATGTCACGTGAGCCGTCATTGCTCCGGACCATGCTCCGGTGCCCGTACCTTCTGCGTTTGGCACCATCGAATTTCTTTTTCGCTGCAAGCCTTACCGGGAAGAACAAAATCGATGGTACCATGTGTAGGCCGCTGAAGCCACGAGCACAGGAGTGGTACGGAGCAGTGGCGGCTGGTACGGTGACACAGGACTTTACGCGCAAGGGACGTCTTTATGCGGTCCTCTCAAACGGGAGCAAGCACCCTGCCTGACTCACCGCCACCAGCTTGCCGTCGTACGCGCTGGCCAGCAGCGTGTCGGCGGGTCCGACGAGCCCAAGGTACGACACGCCTCGCCCGACCGCCACCTCATACGCGCACCTCGAGCCGGGACGGTCCCGGAGATCCACGCAGAACACGCTCCCCTTGTGCGTCCCCGCGTACACCAGGTTCCCGTCGGCGCTGAACACGAGGCTGAGCGGGTTCTCGCCTCGGGTCCACACATCAGTCACGGGCTCCCGATCTCCGTGGTGGACTTCGGCTCTTCGCTCGAGCCCCACGGCGCTTTTGGAGGCGTCCGGCGAGGCGGCGCAGCACCAGACGGCCGAACCGGCGTACTCCCGGGTCTCCGAGCCGTCGTAGTCCCTCGGATTCGAGACGGGTCCGATCGGATGCAGGGCGACGAAGCTGCTCGGCGTCGCGGTACAGTCCGTGTTGACGCAGGCGTACAGAGCGTGGGGGCGACCGTTTCGCGACGCGACACAGACGTCCACCACCTTGTGCTGCGGATGAACGTTGACTATCCTCCCGGGCTTGATGCCTTCCCCGGTCACGCGCAGCGTCCGGACGAGGGACCCGCGCTGTCCGCTCAGGGTTTTGGTGGCCCACGAGCCGATCAAGAGCTCGGCCCCGGGGTGACCAACGAGGTAAGTGCATTCCTCGACGCCCGATATCACCCCTCCTGAGGATTCGACGTCGTCTCGGTCCGCGGTGGTAGAGAGGTCGATTTCGGAGGCGAGTTGGAGGGACGCCATCTGTGCAGAGCGGACGGAGTCGGTGAACTTGTCACTGCCTAGCCTGCCGAGTTGCAGAGAAGTGAGGCTCGGGGAAGCGGGCGACAGTTGCGCTGGAGGCTCTCACGGACAATCCGCTCGCAGTCCTGTTCGGCCCTCTTGGCCCGGATCGTGGCCCGGGTAACGGGGTTGTTCCTGTTGCAGCCTGGCAGCAGTCGGAAGTATCGCTTCAGTTCAGCGTCGTAGTAGAAACCCGGCAGGTCGGAAAACGCCTCGTCTTCGACTTCGGGGGCCGGCGGCGACGTATGACGCTCGCTTGCCTGACGACGCTTGCGACGCTGCTGCCGACTTTGTCGCCAGCTGGACATCGATAGCGACGAGCGCACAGACTGCGGTAAGGACGGCAAAGTGTGTGTCAACAAAAGCGATAACACATCACGCAGTCACGCAGGGTCGGCGGCGAACGCTACTTTTTGGATGCGGCCATGTGATGCCGTGTGACACTAAGGTCTGTTCGTCAACCATTTATATGACACGCTCAAAGCAGTGGCACTATTGATCAGCTATTCTTTGAATATGTCACAAGCATAGAGCTATGGTCACAAGCCAACGACGGTTATTCCCACAGTGAAAAATTATGTAAAGTGCAGTTGGATAAAGTGTAGCTTGAACTGTGCACTGAAGATTATTAATCGATGTACGGCGTTAATGTTAGTTCTTTTTCAAAGCCATTGGACGGCCATCTTGCATGCGGAAAAATCGCATTTTCGCTAGTGTTCCAGAGGCTGGCAGCAGCCTGCTGAAGACACGTTTTCTACTCGTTGCTCATCATTCGCGGAAGTTTTTTAAGACACTGTGTAAGCGTTGAGAATTGCCGTTGAGAACACGTGGAAATTTTACAAAAGCGCAGTGCCGCAGGCAAAAGGGCGCAACTCGTGAATAGTAAGTTTCACCAGCTGACAGGCCTAAGTGGTGCGTCTCTGCCTTCGCACGCTTGGATACCGATCAAAAATCGACGCCGCGCCAAAGTTTTGAAGGTGTGTCATCATATATTGGCCACGGAGTTCTGGATCGTCCAGCTGTTCCGGGGAGTTGCTAATAAATAAGGGGGAAAACTATCTGTACGGTTGCTCTTTTGCACTATTAAACTTTCTGTGGGATTTCGGAAGCGAAGAGTGCCCGTACGCAGCTTTGATTGACGCTCGAGATGCGCGAGCACGCGAACGCCTTCCCGTGCCGCTCGCTTCCGCAATATATTTAAGAAGGCGAAAACACGGTGAAGGTCACGTTTGACGACGACGACGTGAAGTGTCAAGGCCGAAGTGCATGCCAGCACACGTTTCAAGGAATTATGACAGCACAGTTCTTCAGTGCACATTTGTGTGATCAAACGAACTGTCTGTGGCATATATATACGGGTGTTTCAGAGAACGCAGGCCAAATCGCTCCTGCGAAAACTACTCATCGCAACGAAAAAAGGCTTGTGGCGTTTTGGTCCTGGGCCAGGGGCCCATTTAGGAAAATTATTAAAGTCCGGAATAATTAAGTTGTTCATTATTTTTGCGCAATCAACTTTATTATATTGTGTTTAAGGGCATGGTTTAAATTAGAAAATTGCTCAGTATCATCGAAAAACACTAAATCAACAAATTTCAGAACGATGGAAGGCACGCGAAGCATTTGCGGCTTTCTGAAAAACCGCACGAATTCGACGGGTTTTTAAGTTTCGGTTTGCTATCGGAGCGCATCTCGGCCCCGGCGGCATCGCGCCCCGTGGAGAGATAGTGCAACCAACCTCTGCTGCGACGCGCCATGACAGTGCAGCAGAGATCGGTTGCACTATCTCTCCACGGGGCGCGATGCCGCCGGGGCTGAGATGCGCTCCGATAGCAAACCGAAACTTAAAACCCGTCGAATTCGTGCGGTTTTTCAGAAAGCCGTAAAATGCTTCGCGTACTTCTATCGTTCTGCAGTTTGTTGATTTAGTGTTTTTCGATGATGCTGAGCAATTTTCTAATTGAAACCATGCCCTTACACACAATATTAAAAAGTTAATTACGCAAAATAATTAACAACTTAATTATCCCGGACTTTAATAATTTTCCTAAATGGGCCCCTGGACCAGGACCAAAACGCCACAAGCCGTTTTTCGTTGCGATGAGTAGTTTTCGCAGGAGCGATTTGGCCTGCGTTCTCTGAAACACCCTGTATATATATACATGTATATATATACATAGCATTGTATAAATACCACCCGCGTTCATCTGTAAAAGTTCTTCCTGACGAAGGCCGGACTCCGGAAGAAA